>JAOTRS010000033.1:8122001-8135934 GCA_028565755.1 Dinotopterus cunningtoni
CTTATACAAAGGAGAATATACAGCTTTTAATTATGTGTTCTTGAATGATTTATAGGCGACACAGTGGCTTTAGTGGTGAGCTAAGGGCTTGTGTGTTTATGTTGGGTTTCCTCTCGGTCTTCAGTTTCCTCCCACAGTCCAAAGACATGCAGATTAGGCTAATTGGTGTCCTCGAATTGCCCATAGTGTATGAATGAGTCTCCTGGGATTGGCTCCAGACCCCCCATGACACCTTATACAGTATATAGATGATGAATAAGTGGATCATTTTTTAGAAAACAGTTCTATGATGTGTGTGTGTGTGTGTAGAAGCTGTTTACACCTGATGTGATATTCCGGGTTAAAGGTCGTCTGTTGTGCTGTGTGCAGAATAAGTGCGATCAGTACTGGCCGAGCCGAGGCACAGAGACGTATGGGCTCATGCAGGTGTCTGTACTCGACACCGTAGAGCTCGCTGCCTACTGCGGCAGGACCTTCGCACTATTTAAGGTGAACACACACACACAAACTGTGTTCTTCTCTCTCAAAACATCCCTCATGGAGGTTTCCTTTGACATATCTGTGTGTGTGTGTGTGTGTGTGTGTGTGTGTGTGTGTGTGTGTGTGTGTGTGTGTGCTGAGCAGAGCGGCAGCAGTGAAAAGCGGGAAGTCCGTCAGTTCCAGTTCACAGCATGGCCCGATCATGGCGTCCCAGAACACCCCACGCCTTTCCTGGCCTTCCTGCGCAGGGTCAAGGCCTGTAATCCTCCAGACGCCGGGCCGATCGTGGTGCACTGCAGGTGTACTGACTCTCACACCACTAACCTCACATCAAATTAAAGAACACACACTTACAACACACTGTGATACCTTTCGTAATTAGTTACCGAGGAAACATTTAATTAATAACGTTATTGGATAAAGGCCTCATGCCTCTTTTTTTTTTTTTTTTTGTTCCTGTCACAGTGCGGGTGTGGGTCGTACCGGCTGCTTCATCGTGATCGATGCCATGCTGGAGCGCGTGAAGCAGGAGAAGACGGTCGACGTGTACGGTCACGTGACGCTGATGCGCTCCCAGAGAAACTACATGGTGCAGACAGAGGAGCAGTACGTGTTCATATACGACGCTCTGTTAGAAGCCGTCGCCTGCGGCAACACCGAGGTGCCCGCGCGCAACCTCTACGCCTACATCCAGAGACTCACGCAGGCCGAGCCGCCTGACAACATCAGCGCCATGGAGCACGAGTTCAAAGTGAGTAGGTCTGCTCAGCACATATACACTACTAAAGAGGTGTGTGTGTATACGTATATATATATATATATATATAACAAAAAAACAAGAAAACTAAGCACAAACTGAAGTAGGTAATGAAAATCCGTCTGAGTCAAATGATAAGTAGGTTCAGTACAACTAAAATCCAAGTCTCAAAGCGAATTCCCTGGAAATCTGCATTACAAGCCTAATCAAATAAGAGCAACACAACTTTTCAAACAGAAATCTTATCCAAATCACAAAGCAAATTCTCCACAGATGTGATTTTCGCAACCCAAGTCAATTAAGTAAAGCGTCTGTCTGAACGTTGTATTTACACCTTCCTATAGAGAACATGTTTATTGGATTTTTTTAGATGAATTGCACACTTATAACCACATTTTAGAAAAATCGTACAGCGCCATCTGTTGAATTTTCAGATGAACTAATGTTTTTTTTAGAAGTTATTTCTTTATCATTTCATATTCTGTATCAGTTATGGAAGTTTAGAATTTAGAAGTTTTTTTTTTTTAATACTTTTTAGTATCTTTTCTTTTCATGTTGAGATGAAACAAAGCCTGTGTGTTACCTCAAGCTCGGCCAAATAAACCTGTGAAAACTGGTTAGTAGTTTTTACATGATGCGTGCACAAACAAACAGACAAAAAAAAAAACATTCTGATGTGTTTTAGTACTCATCTTATGTCCTCCAAAATCATTTTTTCGCAAATATCTTCAATGTACAGACACGCCAACTTTACAGTTTTATAATATATATTGACCACAATAGCAAATAAATTAAATATCAAGTAACTCAGATTCAAGTCATCAGTCCTTAGTATAAGTAAAGAGCGATTCTCTGTCACAAATGGTGCTTGTATATGAGTCTGTACCATACTGTGATGTCACACTCTGATCGTGTCACAGTTGTTCCTTGTCGAATGACTTCAGCTCAATCATTTCATTTTAGTTCTGGAAATAAAATAAATGATTAATGAAGAGCAGGTTCATGGTGCAGGTTTATTAGAAGGAGACTAGACTCCTTAGTGTTTGAGTGATCTTTGCCCTTTTCCTAATTCTGAATTCCTGTGGGATCACACAGAGGTTAGCCAACGCAAGGGCACACAACTCCCGGTTTGTGAGCGCCAACCTGCCCTGCAACAAGTTTAAAAACAGACTTGTGAACATCATGCCATACGAGAGCACACGCGTGAGCCTGCAGCCGATCCGAGGAGTGGAGGGCTCAGACTACGTCAACGCCAGCTTTATAGACGGTTACAGGTATGAGCTCACTTTATCACTCACAACAGGATTAGACTGCCACTCGTAATTAAATCTGTTTTCACCTGTATTGCTCTTTTCCCTAGTTTTTTTTGGTTTTGTCTTGAAAGCCACTCAGATACTTTCATTAACTCGAGTGGACTCACACGACCTCTTGGTGACCTGAGCCAGTGTGACAGGAGATTTCAGGCACGGAGCGATTTATATAACAGCAAAACAAATCAGATAAACAACACAGAATATATATATAGAACACCTTTGTGATGAATTAGGGCGGAGACTGTGAGACAGGCCTTCTCGGCCAACATCACTGTCTGACCTCACAAACACACTTCTGGAAGAACTGTCCAAAATCCCCATAAACACACTCCTAAAGCTTGGGGAAAACCTTTGCAGAAGAGTTGAAGCTGTTATAGCTGCAAAAGGGGGCGGAGCCAACATCATACTAAACCCTATGGATTAAGGATTTTATGTTCCTTAAGTCCATATGCATGTGAAGGCAGGCGAGCGAATACTTTTGCCAATATAGTGTATATAAATAATAGTAGTGAAACATTTCCACTAAACTAAGAAGTTGACATGACTCAACGTCCAGATATATAAATAATACACTTGTTAGAAATCAGTATCACGTGTGGAGTCGTGTCACTGCAGCAAACCTCCTAAAACTGGATACATATTAAAAATGACCTCATTTTTTAATTTTTTTTTTCTGTCGTATATATAAATGTAAATTTTTAAAATGAAATTTCACCCTGGATGTGAGCTATACTTAATTCTTAACGTGCTTCGTTGTCCTCTCCGCTCTCACTCACTCTCTCTGTCTCTTCTCCCTGCAGACAGCAGAGGGCGTACATCGCCACACAGGGTCCTCTGGCCGAGACAGCTGAAGATTACTGGAGAATGTTGTGGGAACACAACTCTACTATTGTAGTGATGCTCACCAAACTTAGAGAGATGGGAAGGGTCAGTCTCTCTCTCTCTCACACACACAAACACACACACACACACATTCACCATTCATAAGTATCTGAAAGAAGCTTAAATAATGGAAATGGTTCGTGTTTTTCAGGAGAAGTGCCACCAGTACTGGCCGTCGGAGAGATCTGCGCGCTATCAGTACTTTGTGGTGGACCCCATGGCCGAGTACAACATGCCGCAGTACATCCTGCGGGAATTTAAAGTGACCGATGCCAGGGTAACAAAAAACAGGCCATGTTTATACACATAGAGTTTCAGTATCTACACATAGCTTTATTTCCAACTAAACAAATTTTATCCATTAATATTTTATTATGGCAGCGAAAGCAAAATGTCCCCTGAGGCACGAGAATTCTGTTCCCACACACACACACACACACACACACACACATTTTCCCACCCATACAATCATACAATGAGTCACACTGCCCGCTCAACATGTACCTGTTTTTCCAGGAACAATCTGGAATGGTCTGGATGTTTACGCACACACACACAGTCATCCTAATGTGTTTGTGTTTTCAGGACGGCCAGTCGCGCACCGTTCGCCAGTTCCAGTTCACCGATTGGCCGGAACAGGGTGTGCCAAAGTCTGGTGAAGGCTTCATCGATTTCATTGGCCAAGTACACAAAACAAAAGAGCAGTTCGGTCAAGACGGACCAATAACAGTACACTGCAGGTAAGGACCTGATGTGACGAGAGGAGACACTTATTCTTATTCTTGCATTAACAGCAAGCACTTATTTGACTCGACTGTTGTTTTTTTTCCGCAAAGCATCATATATACCAAAACTTACCTTTAGTGCAGTAGATGCTATAGATTTGTACCTGAAACCACAAACAGTGTCCTGTATATCCCCAGACAGTGTGTTTTGACTGAGCACTGCCATGATTGACAGTCGGTGTCACCCAGAATATTTATTTAATATGACCAATGGAATATTCACCATTGCAGAGATTTTTTTCCCCCCAGTACAGGTAGTCCCCGACTTATTAACATTCAAGTTACGAACAGACCAGGAAGGAATAACTGCTTAAGGAACTACTTTTACATGGAAGGAGCTCATGTATTGTACAAAAGATAGACACTGCAGTGCACCAGATAACAATATTTACAATTACATACAATATTTTCAGTGTGTAAGTGGATGTATAAAATGTCTAAAGTCCGGTATAGTGTATGTGTGGGCGAATAATCCTAATTTCTGAAAATTCTTTATGAGACAGAGTTCACAGTCCAATACAGTGGAAAACAGCTCTGAGACAAAATGTCGTCTGGGATTTCCCTCGCAATTTAAAGGCGCAGAGACAACAATGTTACATTTTATTGTGAAATTCATTTCCTTAGGCGGTTCTGATTACGGTTTTTGGAAAAGGAGACAGCGATTTAATCAAGTGGATTCCGATGCGTAACATTGTATATTCGTGTCAAAGGTGTACTGTGTAAGACTCACTTACTTTGTCTGACTTAAGAACAAATCAGACTTATGAACGTATAAGTCTTGTATAATTTCAGTTTGTGTGTGTGTGTTTGTTTGCAGTGCTGGTGTTGGGAGGACAGGTGTCTTTATCACGTTGAGCATAGTGCTGGAGAGGATGCGTTATGAGGGAGTGGTCGACATCTTCCAAACCGTCAAAATGCTGCGAACACAGAGACCCGCCATGGTGCAGACGGAGGTGTGTCTTCACTCACACACTCATACATACACACATGACTAAGATGGAGAGCAGACGTTAGAAAAATATCCACGGTTTATCTTGTGTGTGTGTGTTTTTGTGTTGTCACAGGAACAGTACCAGTTTTGCTACCGTGCAGCGCTGGAATACCTGGGCAGTTTTGATCACTATGCAACATAAAGCGCGTCTCCCCCAGTTCCTCTGGACCAGCAGGACATTTCCTCCCGTGTAATCTTCTGTGCTAAACAAACTGTCTCCCAGCGCGGCTGTCTTTCACACCGTGTGTACTGAGCGTGCTGTCCAGCTGTGTGACTCAAAAAAAAAAAAAAAGTCACTTCAGTTCAGTTAAATTCAGGGCTATCTTAAGGTTAATCTCAAAAATAATCACCAGGAACTTTAAATCCGGCGCCTGGGAGACGCGTGCTCGAGGAACTTTTACTTTTGTTTCACGTATTAGTTTTCAAACTTGTAAGAGATTGGGGCTAATACCTAATCACCGATGTTTTTGAGCTCATGCAACTCCTGATTGCGCACAGATACACACCCACACACATACACGCGCGCGCAGATATGTACACATGCAGAGTGGACCATTGGCAGTCACGATTTTCTCAAAGGCTGTGCAATACTGAACATAACTGCACCTTGGATTTAAACTCAAAGCACACAGAGCGATCCACAGTATTTTATGTAATTGTTTCAGTATAGAAAAATAAATATTACTCTTATACACAGTATTCCTACAGTATATGTACGGTTTGTGGTGGTCTGGGAAAAATCAGCTGACTAAAAATAAAAAATCAGGTTTCTGTCTGTAGTAAACTTTCTAAAGACATTTCGTCTGTCAGAAAACCGTATCGAGATGATCTTTAACGATGTTTCATGGGGTCGCCTCACACCACCAGGGTCGAGGGTTCGAACTTCACCTACATAATAGGTTAATTGGGAGTTTAAAATTGTCCGTAGTGTGTGTGGACAGGTGGGTTTGCGAGTGTGTATGTGCTCGTACCCTGGAATGGCTTGGCACCGCATCCAAAAGTTTCCTCCAAAAGAAAGACTCACATGACTCTACCAGTGTCGGAGGCGATCTTTAACGTAAAAAACAAAGCTGTGAAGGTCCTTATCGTGTCTAAAAGTGAATCCTGAAGCGTTTTTACACTAACACTGGAGACTCCTTCCGTTCACATGTACTAACCTCGCGACACCTTTTTAAACCGTGCACGAGAAGTTACAGGAAAAGGGTTAGAATACAGAGCAACATGAATACACACTGTATAAATAAATCAGACTTATCGCTTTCAATATGTTGGGGAATAAGATTTCTGAAACTTTCACAGAGTTTTATCAGTTTTCTTTATTTTCTCAGGCCACCACACAAACTTGAGCACATTTTCAGTGTGAGTGGTGTTTAACTATGAAACGTGAGTAAGACACAAATCAAGAAATTTACAAGTATATATATAAATAAATATATAAGTGTATGTATACGTAGGCGGGTGCGTTTGGCACCCGAGATGAGTGGAGACACCGATTTCTCAAAGTTCACCGAAATCGACCCGCGGTGACGTCACAGTAACACAGATAATGGTTTTCGACAGTAGTAGTGCCTTATCATACATAGTGTCCAGTGGTTTGCTTTCGTTACACTTCTCTCGTGCGTGTCCCCGCATCTTAGGGTTGATAAACCAGGATCACGCGCGCCACACACACACCAAAATGATAATATCGCTTGGGAATGTACTGTATGTTGAGCGTTACATTTCTCACACAAAACACGTCACGTTCACGTTGGTGATTTTTTTACAAAGCCATACTTACTGACCAGTCCAAACTGATGCTGCCACGGGCCTTTAGGGAATTATTATTACAAAATCAATTAAAGTGTCGTATGCATGCACGGTTTTGGATGGAGAAACTATATTTGACGGAAATTATGAATTTTTGAGAAAGTTATTACATATTTTGTATTAGTCATCACAAGGAATTCTATCAGTTTACTAAATATTACACGAAATCCCTCTCTTTTTTTAATTGTATCGCACCTTTTTGGGAGAAGCATGCAGCGTTAAAAAAAATTAGCTAGTTGAGGTGCTTTGGCCGTACAGACATCTTCACCCTTTGAGGTTTTTCATGTAGGGTTCCTGGTTATATGTAATTAATTATATTTTATATTATATTATAATTTGCACTATAAATGTAAAAACAAACACCAGTTTTTCATGCAAGCCACAAACGTGTGCTGGTTATTTAACATTTATTCTTTTTTTTTAATGAAAGCTGTTGAGACGTGTTAATGGTCTTAGTGTGTGTGTGGACTGCAGCCTCACTCTGTGGCGAAACGACACACTCTCTATGCACTAACAAACCATTCCTCATTCCTGGGGTACTGAGCGTTTCTTTTTATCACCATGGTGACCACAGTGTGTGTGTGTGTGTGTGTGTGTGTGTGTGTGTGCATGTTAACGATATACAACGAATATCTTTCGGTGTTAAAGCTTAAGGAGAATATACACTTTGTAGTGTTTAGTGTTAAATGTTTTCCAAAAGACAAGATGGTGTGATTGTAGTTCTCTACGAGTTGAAGGAGAGGACAGGACCACGTTTCCTCAACTGTCCACCAAGAGCCAAAGCCCAATTACAAAAGCTGTGGCTCCACTTTAACCTCCTGAGACCCGGATTGTAATGTCGTCTACCTTGTCATATTTATGTTCATTAGCGCCTGATCACTAGGAACGTAATCACTTGAAGTCTTTAATCAGAAGAAGTTCAAAAGAGGCAAAAATAAATAAATAACTGTCCCAGACAAATATCATGTCCTCGTTATAGGACATTCAGGTCTCAAGAGGTTAATATTTAGGATTTCCTTCTCTTACATGGTGTTCGGTGTGTTTCTCTGCATATTAAGATTTTTGCCACGATGAAACGTTAAATAAAAACAATTTAAAAATAAAACTCTAAACATCAGCGTAATGTTAATTCTACAGATTTTATTTGCATATTTCTAAAAACAAAACAAAAAAAATCAGGCTTTTTTTTCTGTCTTCCGTGCAATGCCAGAAATGCGAACAATCCATTTTCGAACTTTTGAAAAATAAATAAATCATTGTTTGTTTCATTATGTGATATGACCAAATATCCATTTTATTGCTCTTTTTTTTTCACTCTGTAAGAAGTTTCTGCGATTTGTCCCATCCAGTCGACGTGAGCACAAGCAAAGGCCTGTCTTCTGTTATTTACCTCTTATTTTGTAGTAAATGTAAATATTTTAGAGAAATAATCTTATGCTTTTTTATTTTCCTACTTTTGTTGTGAGAAAAAGTCATGTGAGAATACAGGGGTATTTGTGGAATTTTTTTTTTGTTACAAATAAAATGGCAACAAATGTGCAAGTGTTTTTGTTTTTCTCTTTTTACATACGACAAGTGGAGAAAAAATGCATCCATTCGTCTTCAGTCAGTGAGTCAGGGTTGTACACAATCCACATGGTGGCCGATTGTGGTAGGAAGCTTGTGTGGAAATGGAGAACGGGAAGAATAGTACACGCTTGTCCCAACAACTTGGGACATGGCAACTTTAATCGCAGACTTTCCCTTTTTTTTTTTTTAGCTGAGCAAAAGTATCGGAACAAACCAGGCTTTCACACCTCTCTGCTCTTCATCCAGACCTGGGGATAGGGTTGGGGTTAGGTCATTGAAAAATTTAATGCAAAATATATTTTTATGCAAAAAGAGGACTTTGGACTGACAATGTATATATGAGAGTTCCACTTTTTACATAAAATTGCAAAAGAAAACTACTTTTTTCAGCTGCACTTTATAGTGAGGATGTGAACGTCAGAACTGGGTCACCAGAGAGCTGGAGAAGGTGGCCTGGTCTGATGAATCACTTTTTCTTCCACATCATGTGGACGGCCAAGAGTGTGCGTGTCACTCACCTGCGGTAGAGACGGCATCAGAACGCACTAAAGGAAAAAACAGCCAAGCTAACAGAGGCAGTGTGATGCTCTCGACAATGTTCTGCTGGAAAACCATGGGTCCTGACACACACATATGGAGACACACTACCTGTCATACTGTTACAGATAATCCGTGTACGTCTCTGGAACTGTAACTGAGGAATGAACACTGTGGAGACGAACACGGCACTCCAAAAGCTCTTATTTACATTTGTCAAGATCTGCTGATGCAAAAGGTATAACGTGATCTACATCACTTCCATTCTTAGTGAAAGTGTGTTTGAAAGTGTTTGCCTCTTACTGATTTTTATTTTTTGCATATTCGTCACTTAACTAATTCAGATCAAACACAAAGATAACACGAGTAAATACAAAATTCGTTTTTAAAAATTATGATTTCATTTATTAAAGGCAAAAAGCAGTCAAAAACTGCCTGCAACTATGTGAAAAAGTAATTGCCCCTAAACCTAATAACCGATTGTGCCAGCTTTGGTGGCAACAACTGCAATTAAGCATTTGCGATAACTGGCAAAAAATAAATAAATAAAATGCATCCATTCATCTTCAGTGAGTGAGTCAGGGTCGTACACAATCCACATGGTGGCCTGCTTGTGGCAGGAAACTTGTATGAAAATGGAGGACAGGAAGAATAGTACAGGCTTGTCCCAACAACTTAAAACATTGCACCTTTAATCGCAGACCTTCCAGGTTACTGACCTGAGCAAAAGTATTGGAACAAACCAGACAGGACTTCTGTGCCTCTCTGCTCTTCATCCAGACCTTGGACTTCAAGCATTTGCAACAACTGGCAATGAGTCTTTTACATCGGTGGGGGGGAATTTTGGTCCACTCTTCCTTGCAGAATGGTTTTAATTCAGCCAGATCGGAGGGTTTTTAAGCAGGAACAGCCTGTTTAAGGATCTCAATCGGATTTAAGTCCAGACTTTGATTAGGCCACTGCAAAACAAATTTGATGGCCTGATGGCTGAACATTCTCCGTCAGGATTTTCTGGTAGGGCGCAAAATTCATAGTTCAATCACTGCAAGTCGTCCAGGTCCTGAAGCTGCAAGGAAGCCCCAGACCGTATCACTACCACCAGCATGTTCAACTGTTGGAATGATTTTCTATTTATGAAACACTGTGTTAGTTTTACACCAGATGGAACGGGACACACACCTTCCAAAAAGTTCCACAGAATATTTGCCCAGACGTCTTGGGGATAACCAAGATGTTTTTTGGCAAATGTGAGACGAGCCTTTGTGTTCTTTTTAGTCAGCAGTGTCAACACTGTCCTTATCTGACACAAGTGAGGTCTGCAGTTCTTTAGAAGTTGTTCTGGGTTCTTTATGAGCTCCTGGATGAGTCGTCGTTTGGTAGGCCGGCCACTTCTGGGAAGTTTCACCACTGCTCCGAGTTTTCTCCATTTGTGGATAACGACTCTCACTGTGGTTCGCTGGAGTTCTCAGCCTGAGGAATGGCTTGGTAACCCGTTCCAGACTCATACACGTCAAGTACCATTTCTCATCTGTGTCTTTAGATCATGGCATGATTCCAGATCTTTAGATTCTAGTTAAATGATTCAACAGGACTGATTTGGTTTTTTTTGGGGTTTTTTTTTCAAAAAAAATGTGGTTAATCACAGTTTATTCATGCTTTAGCAAGGGGGCAATTACTTTGTCACATAGGGCCAGAAATGTTCTTTTTTTCAGGTTCTTTCTTGGTGTTTTCACTACTATATGATTTCACATACACCATTTGTTTGGGCTGCATTTAAAAAATGTAGTCCCCATTCCCTCCCCCCAAAACACACAGACACACACAGACACACTGAGCAGCGGTTTCAGAATAATAGTCATGTTTACTATGACACTAATGCAGGCGGCAGGTAAAAAGACCATTACTCAATCACAAAAACATCAGGCACAGATGAAAAACCAAAAATATATATGAAATACAGCTGCATTTCCAGCCTTCTCATCGTTACAGCTCACTGTTCCCGAGCTCTTGTTCCTCCTCTCACAGTGATGGTTTTACCTGACGCCATCCGTCCATGCAAGAGTTTCTTTCACTTGAGAAACAATCAGAATATACAGACACTGCTTTATAGTGACTTTGTGATATATATAATATTCGTAATAGCAGTCAACGTCGGGTAAAAATCATTGTGTATGCGTAGATCTGAAGTCTATAAATATCCTCCCACATTCATCGTTTTGTCACTGCACAAGTTCACAACTCGGAGAGAAGGCATCGTCCGTAATCACCAGATGATTACAAAATGACTTTGTTCCACTCCCAACTTTTTTTTTTTTTTTTTTTTTATACCCGTTGCTTCTTTTTTTTTTTACCGAAAAAGGATGGCAAATCAAATCGGCTGCCAATAGCATATTAGTCACTGCATTGTCTAAACCTGTGTTCCAATACCGCTTTAACACTCCCTAGTCGACTTTGCGAACCAAACCAATTCGATTCAGGTTTTGGGGCTTGCATTGTGATTTTCAATTTAATTCTATAGCATTGAAAGGTTACCGCTTAATATATTTTAAGCGCCTATATTTCTGACGCACTAAAATCTACTAAAAAGTATTTAATAAACAGTCCAGTAGGCGGCAGTAAATGCACCAACTTCAGATACGCTCAAAAGCTAAAGGAGGAGCGATAGTCTCCCAAAACAAGAGTATTTGAAGAAGCAGTTTGTATTTTCTGCCGAGAATTTTTAAGGAATGTGTCTAAATTGACAAATGATTTGTATTAATGTAAATCGCAACAATTTAATGAACTGCATGGATCATCACAAGATCAATAAAATGCGTTATCAATTAAATTGCGGACTTCTGATGATGACTTCGAAGTGTATTTACACCAGACAGTGCTGCTGAATCCTGGCCTCTGATTGGTCAGAAGTGTTTTTTTATAGCACCGACTCAAAAGACCAACCACAGGTTCATAATATCAATGCACTTATTGTTTTTAAAGTAACAGATGATTCCCAGGCACCATATAATCTACAACATAAAGTAGAATCGTGTTGTTTAACAAATATTAAAGATTAAGATTTTTTTTATACGTCGCATGTACTGCAGTTCCCAGTTAGGAAGCTGGGGTCAGAGTGCAGGGTGAGCCAGGATACAGACCCGGCCTCGCTCACGGCCTGAACAGTGGCAGGTTTGACCTTCCTATCAGTAATCCAGAGCCTTAACCGTTTGAGCGACCGCCGCCCTGTGGAGAGGAGTCTCCAGTGTCAGTGCTTCGTAACAGGCAGTTTTTCCGACAAGGCAGATTCTTGACAGCATTTTGTAATAATTGTTGTGGTACAAGTGGAATAAAATTGTTTTCTCTGAGCACCACCAAGCGTTTGAAAAGTGTGTTGAGATCGAGGCGCTGTTTAGCTTCAGGCTTATTTTAAATCCTACTCACATTATGTGACAGACTTGAACAGGATCGGCCCTAAATTTAAAGGGAACGGTGAAGATGAAAAGGGTGTGTTAAGAAAACGTATTGGAACACAGCCTTGTCGAGTAAAGAAACCGACATGATGAATACTAAAACTAATACTAATACGTTCTGGTCACTATTACAGTAATCCTTTACTAAGCAGCACAATTTGTGCACCTCCTAATTTTTAAGAAAACAGTCAGCAACAGGTATTTCAGTAAAAAAGATATTTGATAAAGACATTTTGTTTTACCCAACAACTCCCAAAATAACTCAACAGCAAGTAACATGGTTCCAGAAGTGGCATGAAATCAAAGTCAGTCAGGTGATTTTTGTTAGCTTATCAAATTAAAACTATATGTTTTCTTCTTCGGTCGTACCGACGCTCAGATTTCAAAATACTGTTGAAGTTGTACAAAGACATAAATAATAATAATAATAAAAAACGAAAAAAAAAAAAATATATGGACTATAATACAGGCTGTTTATGATACATGCTTCATTTTGAAATGATGAACTGCCAGATAATAAAAAATAAAAATAAAAAAGTGAGAAGAAGTGACACCAGGACAACAGCAAATATACCCCTGAGATTATTAAATATAATCCTTGTACGTACGCAAGACGCAGTTTTTTCTGCTCTTGGAACGAGATTTGCTTGCGCTACTGAAAACTCGAAGGCACAAATAAACCCCAAGATCGTTTGAGATCCCCGGGACATCGCACTGCACGGCCGTCGGCTCCGTCCCGATCTGCCTGCACCTCGGCCACGGGACGGGACAGGACGGGACGGGACGAGACGGGACGGGTCGGCGAGCGTCGGTAAACTTTCGTTGTGATCGAGATGCAGGGCTTCGGACTGAGGACGTGGTTTAAGTGAGGAGGAAAAAAAACCCACAAAAAAAAGTAGGAATACGGGTCGGATTACAATTCAGTATTTTCATTTTTTCCTCCACAGGCAGTGATAAGAAGTTTAAAGGCCACTATTAACCAAGTCAACTAAGAATGAGGAGATCAGATTTTGCATGATAAATCTAGATCTGAAAAAAGCCCCGCCCACCGTTAACAGAAAATATTTGATCTAATAACAATCGCTATGCTTATTTTTCCACATTTTTTAGACTCAACACATTGTGGAAAGAGTATACGCTGAACTCTGACCTTCGAGATCAACCCAAGATTAGGGTTAGAGAGTAAAAAAAAAAAAAAAAAAAGAAGAAGAAGAAGAAGAAAAGAAAAACCTAATCTCCTATTCCTGGTCACTTGGTGAACATGAGCCCTGGATTTAAGGCCGATAGTCATCGAGAGAGAAAGAAAAAAGGGCTCAAGGATAGATGAATTGAGGCAAGATAGGGAAATAAAGGAAGAGAGC
>JAOTRS010000033.1:8154427-8169528 GCA_028565755.1 Dinotopterus cunningtoni
TTTACTCCTTTTTTTTAGAATTAACAGAATTTTTACTGTTTTTAGAATTAATAACAGAATTTTCACTTCTTTTTTAAGAATCCTTAAGAAAATTTTTACTTATTTTTTTAAGAATTCATAAAATTTTTTTACTTTTTTTTAAGAATTAGTAATAGAATTGTTACTTTTTCTTTTTTATTAGTAATAGAATTTTTACTATTTTTTTGTACTTTCGTAGCCAAATTTTTCTCTTTCGCACTTCCATGGCAAATCTCTTGTGTGGGCGGGTCTTACATTGCTGCATCCTCATTGGCCAGTTGTTCTGGCACAGGTCTTATAGTGCTGCTCTGTTATTGGCCATGTGCTGTGGGGCGGGTCTTACAGTGCTGTTCCCTCACTGGTCAGCTGATTTTGCTGATTAATTTGCAGATTTTTTTGGCCTAAAAGCACTATAATGTTTACATTTCTGATTCGGTCGTTGTTTTATCCAAGGGTTTATGATGTACATACAGCACAACAACAACATAAAAATCTGTCTTCAGGTAATCAGAAAATCTATATCTAGGCTATGATCGCTGCTAGACGCTCTATAGAGGAAGTGTGCATCAGCATGGTGGAAAATAACTCATTGTTATAAGGAATTGTAAATTTCTCATGTTAGTTAAGCATGGATTTGACATGGATTTAGTTCCTATATACTTGATATAACTTATTGTACATAAAATGTGCAGATTTTTTTCTTTACATGTGAAATGCCTTTTCCTTCTTTAAAAAACAAAAAAACAAAACAGAATCTAAGGCAAAAAGGAGCACACTGGACTCAACTTACTGGCCTTCTTGATTCAAAATCACTACTTCTTCTTCTTCACTGTCTGAGATGACCATCACTTCATCTGCAGGACAAAACAAACACCCAGGCATCCAGATAAATAAGAGCATTAAGTCGATAGAGCATGGATTAACTCAGAATAGATGCACAGACACAATAACAGACGCAGCACCTTTTTTCTTCTCCCCCTCGGCTAAATCCGATGTCTCTTCGTCTTCGTCATCTTCCTCCAAACCCCAAGCGTTCTGTAGCCCTTCCCCTACCTGTCCGGTTCCCGTGGCAACAATGACAGGAGAGGGCACGCTAATCAAAAAGTCAAGGAAACGAATACTAGACCCCATTTCAGTCTGTCAACCAAATGAGAGTGCTTCTTGGAAATGAATGAAAAAAAAAAAGAAAGATATTTTCTGAATCAATCGACTGCTAAAGATACGCTTCAGGAGGCGCGTCCGCTTTGCTGATGATCTCATCAGCCGCCGCCTGGACGTCCGTCATCTCCAGCGGCGTTTCGTCTCTTGTCAGGACCGTGATCCGCTCCTTAGCTACGGATTCCGCGAAGCCGAACTTGCCTCCTTCTTTCCTGTGGATTTAAAGGAGGAAACATATCAGGTTTAAATCTTAAACCTTTCATCCACACAACAGTTCATCAGTTTAATTACTTCCTACACAAATAAAAGAAATCATGCAGGTCATCATCCTTGCACCAGGTATATTAATCTAGATTTCTTTGTTTTATTAATGATGTAAGAAAGTAAACAGTTCCGGGTGTGCTGGAAGAGGAGAATCATCACCACACGCCCATTACTGTACCTGACTCGTCTGTCATTTTCCAGGGCTTTAGTGATGAGCTCAGTGATTTCGGACACTTTCACACTGGCTATTTTGCTGCACCTCAAAACCTGCATAAAAACACACACACATTTAAAGCTGAAAACAGGGATAAAAACCGTAGACCTTGATAACTTCTCAAATATTGCCACCTCTTCTTCTTCTATCTTTACCTCCATCTCTGTCTCTCTCTTCATCTCCATCACCATCACCATCTCGCTCTCTCTCTCTACCTGTATGTACATGCATTTTTCTTTCTCTCACTCTATCCATTCCTTTCTTCTTTAGCTCAACCACTCTGTCTAATGATTCCATACCCTCATCTGTCCATCAGTCTATCTTTATATTCATATCTCTCTCTGGTTATTAAATTCCCATCCATTGTACATTCATCTCTCTTTCATCTCACCTACACCCACCACTCAGTACCTGGTCTTTGAGGAGCATGATGCCTCCACTGGACTGGATGGAGCAGATCTCTCTGTGTTTGTTCATAGCTATGACCAAGAGACCGTCCTTGACCAGCTCCTCCTTCTCACACGGATCCACCAACAAATACGTGCTGCAGGAGACAGAGAGGACCAGGACACGCTTAAACCAATTTAAGCCGTTTGGACTGAAACGTCCCAAGTCCTAAGTCAATGAGACATGTCCTGAGTGCAGCTGTGATGGTGTGTTTGTTTGTTTGTTTACCCCTGCTGGAAGAAGGCGAAGCTCACACAAACGGGCATGTGATAAACACTCAGCGGAACCGGCTCACGTTCTTCCGGGCTGAACTAAACATAAAAGCAACATCTGGTGTAACAGCTGTAAAACTCGTCACTATTCCTCTCAGGTGTCACTGTACAACAAAACATCGTACGACGTTCTATACAATCAGAATAAAGTCACACTCACCACAGTGATGTCTCGGCCCTGGATGGCGACCTCCGGCCTCCTGAAGTGACAGAGAGCCGATATGGCTGCGATACTCGCCGCGTCCATCAAATTCCCGTCATGGTTCAGGATGTGCACGTCCACTCGGATCTGCCACACCTGCCAATCGAATCATAAGACATAATGTAAACATGGAATATGTAACTACTGTATAACCAAAACTGACACATTCACACCGCGCGTCACCTTTTCTCCCGAGATGACGCACAGAGACTCAGTGTCGATGCATCTGGAGTTCCTCAGACATCTCTCCAGCTGCCTGTTCAGCGTCACCAGCAGCTCAGACTGCCTGTAAAAAACACAACACTAAAGGTGAGTGCGAATACATGTGATATACCTACAACAAGGCATTTAAAAGCACTAAAGTGTCGAGTCTGTTTTGTCTTGAGCCATCTCATTATTATCTAGACACATTCTTCTCACACATACACAATTTATTATTTATATTATTTTTATTATTTTTATTTCATTTTATTGAAAAAAAAAAAATGATGGATTTCTTTCATTTTTGTGAAGCTGCTTTGAGACAATGACCATTGTTAAAAGCGCTATATAAATAAAATTGAATTGAATTGAATTGAGCAGCTACATGTTTTTTTTTTTTTTTTTTACAGGTTTTGAAGTATTAAAAATATGGCTGCACAAATTCATAAAAAGAACCGACATTTTTGACACTGTAGTTGGGATTTAAAATGAAATTAAATTAAATGATCTAGACTAACAGAAAATAATTTGACAAAAAAAATCTCACTCAAGATGATGTTTATCATCAATATTGATTTATTAATATTAACAAACTCTACATAAATTCTTGACTATGCATATATTACTTGTAATACAAAGCAATATTTTTTCCCCTGCTAATCTTCTGTTCATACAGCCCAGTAGGTGGCGGTAGTACGTCAACCCGTCCATGAACTCAAAGGAAGAAGAATGGAATCCTGAGTTTTTACACAAGATGGAAGTTTTCTGTATATTATGCAAAAGCTGTGGTAATTTTTTTTCATCCATTTTACTTTCACAAGTTTGCCTAATAAAAAGGTTTGAATAAAAAAAAAAAAAAAAACTGACCGATTAACTCAATTAACGAATCGACCAACAAAAGATTGATCGAATTGCAATATCAATAAAAATGAACAGCTCTAGTGGTGACGTACCTGTTGGGCTGAAAGCCAGGCGACGCCATCGGAGAAAGTTCCAAGTTAAAAAACATCTGGCCCTCGGTGGGACGGGAATCTTTTGGAGGGACCAACTCACACGACACCTGAGCCAACACCCTGAGGAGACACGCACGAACATCACCACACGCACACACAGTTTGTACATACTGCACAATATCCTAGAGCTAGGTACTGAGTATAGCTGTTCTGTAGGTGTTTTCTTGTTTCATATCGATTATAACATGTAAAAGCAGAACATTACCTTGTTTTCCCCAGACTGACTGTACAGCAGCCGAAGTCTGTGCCGAATGTGATTTTAATATTGCGGTAGTCATAAGTCTGCCTTCCATCCAGGCGCTAAATCCAGACAAAGATTTTTTTTTTATTAAGTCTTTTTTTTTTTTTTTTTTTGCTTTTTTTGTGAGCTAACTTTTCAAAGTTAATACATTTTGTTTGTTTTGAATTTAAATACAGTCAGGGACACCTTTCACTCTAATATAAAAAAAAGACAAGCTTTTTTTCCTTTTAATTAAGCACAATAATATTGATAATTGCACAGTATTTTGTTTAAATAAAATTATACACAGCAACCAGCCATAACATTATGACCACCTGCCTAATATTGAGTAGGTCACCCGCATTGCCATCATAACAATGATGTACTGTGTGTTCTAAGACCTTTCCATCACAACCAGCATTAACCTTTTCCACAATTTGATCTACACTAGCGCTTCTATTAGATCAGACTACACAAGGTCAGCCTTCACTCCCCGTGTGCATAAGTGAACCTTGGCCTCTCATGACCCTGTCGCCATTTTACCTTTCTTTGATCATTTTTGATATGTCCTGACCACTGCAGACCAAGAACATCCCACAAGACCTGCAGTTTTGCAGTTGCTCTGACACAGTTCTCTAGACTCAGTAGCTACGGTCTCAATATCTTCTTACAATCGCGGCTGGAAGTGGGTGGGATATATTAGGCGACAAGTGAACCTTTTTTCCTGAAGTTGATGTGTTGGAAGCAGAAAAAAATGGTTAAGCATAAAGATTTGAGTGATTTTGACCAGGGCCACATTGTGATGGCTAGACAACTGGATTAGAGCAACTCCACAACAGCAGCTCTTATTGGATGTTCCGGGTCTGCAGTGGTCAGGACAAACCAAAAGTGATCTAAGGAAGGAAAACCGGCGACAGGGTCATGGGTGGCCAAGGCTAAGTGAAGGTTGGGCTGTAAAATAAAAGTGCAAGTGTAGATCAAATTGAGAAAAAGGTTCCAATAGAACACACAGTGCATTACTGTTTTGGTTGCAGAAGAGGGATCTAGGCAGGTGGTCATAATGTTATGGCCGATATAGATACATAGATAGAGTGCTGTTAAAAAGTATTTGCTGATTTTATTGGTTAGTTTTTTTGCATATTTGTCACACTTAAATGACTGAGATCAAACAAATTTTAATATTACACAAAGATAATCTGGGCAAATACAAAATGTACTTATGAAAATATGTACCTATGTGTAAAAATTATTTTTACACACACACATTATTTTAATTGTCCCCTTAAATCTAATAACTGCGAGAAATTTCACTTTATTTGCTGTCGCTATGCCAAAAAGTTTTGTTTCTACCTTTTTCTCCTGGATAGACTTAAGAAGAAAGACTCTCTCGCAGTTTGATAAAGGAGTTTCCCTCATGTTTGCCACCTGAATGTATATACAGTTTATAAATTAAGTCGCTCGCGCTCCTCTTGTAAGCATGAGCAGCCTCCTCGCGCGATTTGATGACGACAGAGCAGCAAAACAAATGGCGCGCAGCAATGACGTAGGCACAGCGCCTGCTTTCTGGCAGCCATAGAATTCCGTAGTATATTTTATTAGAGTATATTTTATATTTTATTATATTATTAGAGCCCAAATTCTAATATATATTACTGAAAACCTTATAATGAATTAATTACCTTATAGTAAATGTAAAGGCTATACACTTATAGCTTCGATAAAAGAGATATCTTGCATAGCATAATGCGACGGTTAATTTGACTTATTGAACAAAACGTGTTAAACAGCGCCCCCAGTGACACGTGGTGAAAATGTGTATAGCCCCTCTGCCTCCGAACATCTGCTGAATTTGGGTTTAGTGAAGTTTTCTGCTGTACATGCAAACTTATTGCAATTAATATGAAGATTGTTAAATAAACACGAAGCCACAAATGAGGATAGTAATTCATTCATTTATTTAGTCTATATACAGAGCCATGAAAAAGTTTATTTGTCACTTAAATGATTGAGATCATCCAACAAATTTTAATATTACACAATGATAACCTAAATCACTTAAATAAAACCTGTCTGACAAAATGAAGCATGCTAAAAGATCTAAAGAAATTCAAGAACAAATGAGAAACAGAATAATTGAAAGGGTCTAGAAAGGGTTAAGTCATTTCTAAGCTTTGGGACTCCAGCAAACCAGTGAGCCATTATCCACAAATGGAGAAAACTACCATAATTTTTTGCCGACCAAAATTACAACAATGACTTCAGAAGCTCATGAAAGAACCCAGACTAACATCTAAAGGACTGCAGTCCTCACTTGCGTCAGTTAAGGTCAGTGTTCATGATTCAACAATAAGAAAGAGACTGAAGATGGCGTCCATGGGGCGTGGCATCCAAGGTGAAAGGCACTACTGACTAAAAAGATCACAAAGGCTCGTCACACATTAACTCAGCGAACATTATACCAACAGTCAAACATGGTGGTGGTAGTGTGAAGCTGGTGGTAGACCTGCCATAGTCAGACAATGAATTCTACTCTCTACCAGAAAATCCTGAAGGAGAATGTCTGGGCATCGGTTTAGCGTTATACTTGGGTTACACAGCAGGACAATGATCCAAACATGACATTACATTATATGACATTAAACAGGTTAAACTGAATTAAAACAATTCTGCAAAGAAGAGTGGGCCAAAATTCCTCCTTAGCGATGTGAAAGACTCTTTGCGGGTTATTGCAAACGCTTGATTACAGTTGTTGACGCCAAGGGTGGCACAACCAATTAATAGGTTTAGGGTTTAGCATTTTTCTCTTAATAAATGTAATTAGCATTTAAAAAGTGCATATTTTATTTATTTGGATGATCTTTGTGTAATATTAAAATTGGTTTGATTATCTTAATCATTTAAGTGTTACATATGCAAAAAAAAACAGGAAGCTTTAAGGTTAGCTCCTTATATAGTGGATTTGTAAGTCAATGTAGAGCTTTTTGCAAATACAATGATTTATATGTCATTCATTGTTTGTAATCAGACAAACAGACATCATTAATCATCAGCCTGCAGACTTTTCATTTTAATGAATCATAACTTCAGTTTATGAGCTGCATAGAAAGGCACGAAATTATCTCTTTATCCATTTACGTTGTTGTATGACCTCTGATTGTCTGTGGGCAGAATTAGCAACTAAGCAGATGTCCTTTTTTTAAACCAGACACCAGCCGCCGGCCTTACACCTCACAGTGGTAGTTATTGTGAGCTTTACAATGTGCAGCCCCAGCCTGAGCGTTATGATGGATGATGTGGCTAGATGTAGGAAGCAGCTTTGACCCCACCCTGCTTGTATTATAGTGCACATTGTCAATCATCAATCATCTTAATACACTGTTTAGCACCATTCATCTCACATAGCAGGATGACTTCTGAACATATATTTTTAAAATTTATGACACAAAATGAAATTTTACAGAAAAAAAAAATCGATATCAGTAAAGAAAGTATCAGTGCACATTTTTTCAGACTTAATAACCGTGCTGGAATTTGCATGCTAAAATTGTAATCAGTATGAAATAATATATATTAGTAAAAAGATTGCGCTCTAAATAAAAGATCATTTTACAGACTGCTCATAAATATTTGGGTCTTCATAGCTGCAACACATATACAGTAGATATTAAATAGTACATTATCATGAAGGTTGAAGCAGAAATAGGAAAAATATACTGTAGTATAATGCAAGGTTTAATTAAGAACTAGGGAGGCATTTTAGCTGGTGTCCCTCAGCGCAGGCTAGTGTCGGAGAAGGCTGGTTGCTGCTGTGAGCTTTTTGTCATGCAAACACTACTGGAAAGGAGGGGGGTCGCAGGACAGGTGACACTTCAAATAAAAGCGCCACTCTGAAGTGCTCCAATGAGCAGAAAGCGTGTGAGTTTATTCCTTTATGATGGATTTCTCCTGCTCAGACCTTGCAGCCTGTGAGCCACAGTACCTGACGGGGATGGCCAGCCTCACTTCGGACTTCGCTTCGTCCAGTCACCCCTTTGGAGTCAATTTTATCCAGAGCAGAACTTTTCCCGTTCTTCCAAGAACTTGCATCTTGGACAGTCTAAGAGATCAAGCAAACTCCCTGTGTGTGATAGGTGAGTTACACTGACAATCATTCAATACTGTATGAAAAAATATTTTTTTCATATTCATATATTTTTTTCAAGAGTTGGTTAAGAGTTTATTCAGTGCATTTTGTATTTACTCAACACTGGAACATAGGATTTTTTATTTGTTTGTTCTAGAACTTCTGTGTAATTTCAGCTCCATATCTCCTGTCTGTTTTGTTTTGTTTTGGTGCTGCAGGTGCCAGCAGGAGGCCTAGGTGCAGGCGCATGCGCACAACCTTCACGCACATACAGCTTCTGGAACTGGAGCGCGTGTTTGCAGAGACCCAGTACCCTGACGTTTGCACGCGCGAGGAGCTTGCACACAGGATCGACCTGACCGAGGCTCGCGTCCAGGTTACATTTTTATTTTGCTTTGTTGTGGCTGAGATGGGATTTTATATCAGGCTGAGCAGTGCAGCACTTGGTATGATATTAAAAAGTGTTAAACCAACCAGCGCATCAGTGGCGGCCGGTCAATAAGGGGCGCCGCCCCCTTAAAGTTAGGCAGAGAAGAATGCTACTTTAAAGTGTAATTATTTAAAATAATAATTTATTTTAATAATGAAAAAGTTATTTAGTCACAATATTCCGCTGTATTTCTTAATATAATTTATTTACAAAAAATCTAAACTGTACTACGTTCATTTGTGTTCGTGTACACGGGGCGCCGGACAAATGAGTGTCTAGTAGGAACGTAAATTTTTGAAAAGCATGTGATTTGAGGCTGAGCTCTAATTGGATCTTTAGGGCGCAGCACTGTGCGCCCCGAACCCGCCCACCTTTGTTCTTAGCGAATCAATATTGTTTTATAATATTTGGGCTCATGTGATTGGACCATTTTCAACGAGTCTTATTAACGGTCAGCAGATTGTTAGTTAATATATTGAATAGTGATTGACGTGGAAGCCAGATAAATATGGAAATTCTGTAATTTCTTTGTTAAAATACTCCTTAGCAAGGCGATCGGACGAAGAAAGAAAAAAAGTTAAAAAGCTTGGACCAGATCGACTTGATCTTCTAATTAAGCAGCAGTCACGTGATCGCGGCCGAGCTTACACTCGGTGATTTTCCAGCAATTCTTATAGCTATTTACAGGCGATTATTAAACGTTTAATTTTAATTTTGTTTGCCCCCCCCCCTCCCCCCTTTTTTTTTTGCACCAGCCGCCACTGCATTGCATTATGAAATTATTATAAATAAAATAGGAAAAGATTTTGACTAACGGTGCATATTCAAGGAAACGTCAAATTGTAATTCATCTTCAATGCGACAGAGGGCTCTAAAGCTTTTTTTTTTTTTTTTTTAAGTATAACTGCCAGTATGTGGTGTCGTTACATGGTTTCTCAGTCACTCTATGGGTTTTCTTTCAGGTTTGGTTTCAGAACAGACGCGCTAAACTGCGCAGGCAAGACCGCGCAGCCAGTGTGGCTCGAGCGCTAAGTAAAGAAGAGAACAATCTGGAAAGGTCCGGTTCACGCGCTTCATCAACTGTGAAGTTTGAAAAGATTTGTTCAAACGGTGAAGCCACATGTGGCCCTCTACCAAAAAGTGAAGGGTGGTGTGTGGACAAGCTTCCATTCTAACATTGTTTAAAATTGTATATTTCATATCGTGACATTTAATATTTTGTTTTGAGGTTTATTTTTAAATTAATTTCATGTGTTTAAGTTTTAATTATGCATTTAAAAAAGGTGGCATAGTGGTTAGTACACCTCTAAGGTGGAGGGTTGGGTTCGATTCCCGCCTCAGGTTTCCTCCGGGTAATCTGGTTTCCTCCCACAGTCCAAAGACATGCAGATTAGATTAAATGGTGTTCCCCAATGGATTGGCATCCTGTCAGGGTGTACCTTACATCGTGTCCAAAGTCTCCCTGGATGGGGCCCCCCATGACCCTGTATACAGGATAAGCGGTATAAGAAGATGAAGATTTTAGAACATTATTTAAGACGGCTATTTTCAATTAATTTAACATCTGTACATGATGATGTATGTATTTATATGACTGTCTTTAATCCTATTCAGTATTTTGTCATGGTATAGTAAGGATTGTAATTAATTTTATCAATCACAACATGATTAAGTTAATAAAGAAATCAAAATACTAACCCGTGTTTCATTTTCATTAGCAACAGAAAAATATAACAGTCTTCCACACCACACACACAAGGGTATAAACACACACACACACACGGCAGTACATTTAAAATAGTTTATTTATATAAACATACACTTGCTATAAAACCCACTGCTCATGGAGGGTTTGTCGGGTTTGTTAACTTTTCCTAAGATAATCAAATAAATATAGAGCTTCAGCACAGACCACTTACACCATTAACTCGATTCCTCTCTGAGTAACAAAACCATATCAGCTACATAATCCTGCTAATAACCTACTCATTATACCAGAATTAGAGATTAGCAAAGCAAAGGAACGGCAGACATGATACGTAGATGTGGAAACAGTCCGTGTCCCAAACACTAGATTTTAGTCAGCTGAAATAACCTATATTATTTAAAAATAAATTTATGTATTTATCATGATTCCTTAATAAGGATTAAAGTGTGTTTATTGATTTCTGTAGAGAAACATCTCATTAATCGCTAATAAGGATTGGGTGGGGGTAGCGGTTAACGCTGTAGGTTACTGATCGGGAGGTCTGGGGTTCGAGCCCCAGCACTGCCAAGTTGCCACTATTGAGCCCTTAAGCAAGGTCCTTAACCCTATCTGCTCCCTGTATTCTGGCTGACCCTGTGCTCTAACCCCAGCTTTCTAACTGGCATATGTGAAAATATAATTTCACTGTGCTGTAAGGTACATGTGACAAATAATTCAATTACCTTTTTTTCTGCTGACCGTGATAACTTAAAGCGAGTCTTTGTTGGGATTCTCTACGACATTTTAATATTCGTGAGTCATTCCTAGTAAGAACTCTACTTTCAGTTCCTAATGTTTGGGACACATGCTGCTTTTACATTTGTTTTCAGTCTGACAGAAGGTGAAGGTAAAGTAATGAAAGCGAGTGACATGAAAGTTAATAAAAACAGGCTAGGGCTTGTATTTCCAGAACATGTAATTTGTAAATGTTAACCATGGGTGGACAAATCAGAAGCCCAGGTACCCGAGACAAGCAGTTAAAATTTCAATCCACATATACAGTCTTGAGCCATCCTTCATTTCTTCATATTAAATGTAATAAATTAAATTATATAGATTAAAGTAAAGAAATGGGAACAAATTTTTTACTGCGACAAGCTGCAAAGCGCCTAAAGATGCAATTAAGAAATTGCCTGCTTATGTAACAATCATAGGCAGCAGCCTCATTTCCCCTCTTGTCTGTTCCAACCTCTCAGCATTTAGCATCACCTGCACCTGTTTCTCACTGGTTCATGCCTTAAGTTAGATGTTTTTTTACACTTAAATGATTCATAGGTCACTGTGTGGCTTAACAAACAAAAATATATTCCTCTGAAACTGCTCAGGTATAAGAACTGGACTGAAAATGGGAGTCAAAGACGTGCCAAAAATTGAGGCCATTCTTAAAACTGCAATAAAATCCTAGAAAGTCTGGCTCTTTAGAAGCAAAATCTGAAGAAATGAGGGATGGCTCAAGAGCTTTCACAGGAGCGTTTTAAATCCCACCTCCTGCTGCACTACACACATCGCGTAGATGGATTAATACATGTGCAGAAAGATAAAGCAAAATAAAATTTGGTGTATAACTTTCCTGCTTAGTTACCTAATGGTTAGTCCTATTGAGCGAAATGTTTTACGTGAGATGTTTCGCTTGAAAATGAATTTTGTTTTCATCTGTATCAAGTTACGTGACTAGCTAGCTAGCTAGACATGCGTTATTATATTAGGTTAGCTTTTGCCAACATGGGGTTTTTACTTGTCTTGGTGCTAGGTAATACAGTTATGATTTGTCCACCTATGTAAACAATGACAACTTTTAAAATAATGGAAAAACATAAGATTTCAAAATCCAGTTGATCTGGAACGATGCATTAAACCTTGCCTTGTAAACTACCATGCAACATGTCAATCTTTCGACTGGACACCAATACCATAAGAGTTCATTCAACACTATGATTTTTTTTTGTTGTAAAAAACAAGGTTTACGAACCAAACACAACAGGATTAAGAGAGAATTTCACCAGGTATACAGTGCAGTACAGAACTGTGCGTTGCAAAACAAAAATGAAATAGCTCTACAAAACTTTGGATGTTGCATACACATACACGACCGCACATCGTCCCGTATGAAGCGTGCGGTCGTATTTAAGGCACGGCATGGAAACAGATATGACCGACAGCTGTCTGGAAAAATAGAATGACTTCCCCAATACTAATAAAGACGTGTTCTTGTTCTTTCTTTAGCAATCGATGATGAAAAGGAAACAAACTTAAGCGAATAAAACTACTCGATGGAAATAATCGTCCATTATGTTCATCGGGTTGTGAGACTTCAAACATCATGCATATTCTTAAAAAAAAAATAAAAATCATCAAGCAAACTAACATTTGAGATGATAAACTGAAAATAAATAGAAAAAAAAACAATGAACAAGAAATACTCTGGGAAAAAAAAAACACTTCAACACTAAAATGAACTTAAAACTTCAAGACGTTATTTTTAAACCAAACAGTCTCTGGGTGAATCCTAAAAGGCTTTGCAATACCTACAGCATCTAAGGGCACTACATAGGGTATAGGGTATAGGGTATGATGCTATGACATAGTGGCTTGTAATGCTTTCAGGAGATATTTGGGATTTTTCTTTGTATTCCTTCACAGAATAATGCAGCATATGGTGCCTTCAGTTATGGCCATACAGAGCAAAATCAACTCAGAACACACTCACACACACACACACACACACACACACACACACAAATCAGAAATTAACCCCTAATACCTCACTTTTAATTACATAATGTAGAAATGAATATCGTCTACATGCTTAATAGTGCGCTAGGAAGCCATTTGGGATTTGCACCCTAAATGACCTCCTACTTCTGATAAGTGCACTATATAGGAAAAGAAAATGGGACTCGATAGCGCACTCGAGGTCTGCTAGGAAGCCGAGTAGGTCAGACAGATTCCTGGACGTTCTACAAGCGGAACAAATACAAACAGTTATAATCATTGCTTATTACGCTTATCTTTATGTTTCACATCTCAAATGTTCGTCTTCAGCGGCTGAAGGTTTGTAGATAAAAAGTCTAAAGTGCAAAACCGCTGATGGAAATACACAACAGCCACATCCCTCAGGTAATGTCTTAATCACACAGTTAGATAATGGGATTTAGTTTAAAAAAAAAAAGAAAAAAGAAAAACAGGTCAGTGTTTTTAATCACTACTTGATCTACCCAAGTTCTGCAAGTGGAACGCTCCACTTTGTACAAGAAGCTAGCGACGTTTCAAAATCTGTTAACCGCAGTGCATGCTCATGCGTGTGGTGGTTAGAATTATTGCCATTAGAAGACTTTTTAATTTTTTTTTCCACAGAAATATGAAGCTTTACAAAGAAATATCATCAGAAACCCCACAACATTCCAGTTTTATCAGATTGTTTCAAAAGGGCGATTTTGTGCTTTTTTTTTTCCTTCCTTTTTTTTTTTAAACATGTTATGAAATATAACTATGTATAATTAAATGTTCATCATGAAGATGGCCCGGGTTTCTGTGGGCTTGGCAAACGTTCCAGTTCCTCTTCGATATGGGTGTAAAAAGGATTTATAATGTGGTGGGTTGACCAGCAGCTGTGAAGAATAAAAGTTTCAAACAAGAGTTTAATAATAATAATAATAATTATAATAATAATAATAAAACTTTTAAAAATTATAATGATAAAACTAATGAGTATAAAAGAATCTGTGGTATCACGATGTAATTTTTTTTATGGTGATGACAATACAAACACTATGTTACAGCAGGACATACTGTTGTTACATCAAACTGTCAGGTGGTGGCGCTTTCAATACTGCTCCTCAATCAAGATAATATTGCATAAAAATAATTTGACTAAAAATCTAAATAATGGTTAAATGCAAATGTTAATGTTTGATCAGAAATTAATTAAATGCCCTTAATAATTTAACCATTTAAAAATGTCTTAACCAACAGCGTTTTGCATAATATTTCTCCGTAGCTCACGTATCTATTAACTATAACACTTGCAGTTTAGGCAGTTATTCTGAAATGTTTGATGTATTTTTAGCAGCCTCATTTTGAATGAAGACAGAGAAAGAAGGAGATGAGAGCAGTTTCTTCAACAGGCTGTCTATTATATGCAGTACCTGTCAAAAGTTTGGACACACAAGTTTCAATTTATTTTCTACATTCTGGATTTTATTCAATATTATGAAATAACATACTGTATGCCATAAGGTAAATAAGTAATAACACCAACGGTCAGCTGTTTTGGAAGTTATTACAAGAACAGTATTGTGTCAAGTGCATTTGTAAAACCCATCAAGCTCCATGATGAAACTGTCTCTCATGAAGACCGTCCCAGGAAAACAAGACCTAAACTTACATCTGCTGCAGACGAGACGTTCATTTAAAGTCACCAGCCTCAGAAATCTCAAACAGCACCTCGGATTAGAGGCATTATGAAGCTTTACAGATCATAAGTAGCAGATATACTAGTTATATAGTATATATATATATATTTATCTCAATATCAACTGTTCAAAGGAGATTATTGTGTATTTTGGATAAACGCCCTCAGCAGTGTTTTACAGTGTAGAGAGAAATACAAATGAGAAAAGGCCTTAGAATCAAAAGGTGCGTCCAAACTTTTCACTGGTACTGTATATACAGTAGTACATAAGATGCAGATTAGACATCATGCAACATTTTATATTTATATTGTTCGTGCATGAGGCTGAGTGTTTGGAGAATGTATACCCGCACAGTCCAATTATCATTAACATTATTTAAA
>JAOTRS010000033.1:8316197-8333282 GCA_028565755.1 Dinotopterus cunningtoni
TATATATGCGTTCTCATAAACCTCACTGTAGAACTGCTGTTGAGGATGGTGATAAGGGCTGATCTGGGATTGGTGTTTGTTACCTCCAGCATGTTGTAGATGATGTAGAGTTTGATGACAGACTGCCCCCTGATCAGATGGTACATCATGGAGTAATCCACGTAGTGCATCATGGAGTAACACAGCACCATGATGAAGCCTTTCAGCACGTCGCACACCTGAGCAGGCTGAAGGAGACGAGAGCCACTACATGCACACACACACCACACAGTTATTTAATACATTTCCTTCATGATTATTACAACTAGTTAAAGCAATAGAACAGGCTTTAAAGACTTTGAAAGTTTTACACACACACACACAAACACGCAACCTGTTAGTTATACACGCTGGTTTTGTCAGAACAACAGACTAAATTGGACACGTCATGCCGCAATCCTTATACAATATAGTATACAATAAAAAATAAATCACACCACCAGATTTCTCTTTACTATATGCACAGTTATAATAACTAACAAAGCATGTTTAGGACTATGAGATAATCATAAATAAATAAAATTCTGATTTGATAAAACACAAAATGTTTTTCTTTATATCAGGTTACAGAAGATGGTTTTTCTAATTACAGACATCGGCAAATATTGAAATATTATTGAAAGCAAGCTTGAGATGTTAAATATGCTATCTTATTGGTATCTTATTTAATAATTTACAATCCTGCTGCAGAACGCTGCCATCTGCTGGCTGAACACAGGAGTTTTAAGATGATTTTATTTAGCATTTAAAAAAAAACAAAAAAAAAAAACACAGGAGCACCAAATCGGCCAGATACAACAGCTGCAGTGCGCGTGCCTACATGCGTGTGCGAGTGCACTTGGAGCGTGTGAGGGTGCGAGGGTGTGTGTATGTGTGTACTGAGTGAGCACAGAAAGCTGCTGCATTCATTCCAGCCTTAGTACGTGTGTGTTACTGCATACCTTATTTTTCTGCAGTAGGGGCATATACCTGCCCTGCAGGCAGAGAAATAAATAATGAGCAGCTTCTCCCACCTTAGTAATGTGCATGTCTTCTGTGTGAGAGAGATTGTGTGTACAGGTGCTATGAAGCCTGTCTGTCTATTAAAGTAAAGCCTAAAGCAATATTTTTTTGAGAGATGGTGTGGTGAGAAGGTGTGTGAGGATTACATTTACTGTAGGGGTGATAAATCAGAGCAGACCGCCCACTCTGAAAGTGTTGGAACGATAAGGTCAATTCTTTTGTTTTTCTGCTGTAAGACAGAAGACTTCAGGGTCTGAGATCAAAAAATGAATACGAGAGGAAAGAACAGAATTTCAGCATTCATTCCCTGATATTTACATCTAGATGTTTTAAACAATTTAAAAGTGTAGTCACCAGAATTATTGGCATCCTTGGTAAAGATTGGATACTGAAAATATAAGAGAAATGTAACCTTTACTCAAAGTAATAGTATGCATAAAGTAGATGTTGTCTCCACTATTGTCTCCTTAGATATTTTTTGAACAGAATACAACTGTCGCATGTCTCCGTTTATATTTTACTTTTCGAACCTGAATAGTTAAAGATAAAGATAAACAATTAAGCGATACTTTATTGTCATTGTAGTGATACAACGAAATTTGTTTGGTAGCTCTCAGTGACCAGCAGCAATAATAAACAAAAGAATAAACACAACATAAGTGCACTAAAATATAATAAATATAACAGTATATACGATGTAAAGTGGGACCTGGATCTTGGTGCAGAAAGTAGAGTGCGAAAAAATGCAAGCATGATTTTCTGAATATTTAACAAGTTATACTAATAGCCGGAATAACACAGTCGTGGTGACACAGAGACCAAAAGACCTTTATAAAGTATTATAAATTTTATAAAGTATTATACATTTTATTTATACTTTATAAACTTTATGAAGTGCCAAGCAGCTACTGTATATCTTGGTCATGTGGGGTTAACTGAAGTGGAGAGTCCATAAGAGAGAACACTGGAAACTGAAGGTTTACTTACTTAGGTCTGTACTCTAGTACCAAGAATGAAGTTCCCTGATCTGAATTCCACAGTCTCACTGAGAGACTATTATGCTGGCTAGCTTTCAATCACATTTCCAAGACTTTTGCAACCATATGGGTGCAGGCAAAAAGAAAAAGACAAGTACAACAATGTAGACGTGAATCATTAGAATATTTTTTTATATACAGTGAAACCTCGGATTGTGAGTAACGCGGTTCACGAGTGTTCCGCAAGACGAGCAAAGATTTTTAATAAATTTTGACTTGTAAAACGAACAAGTCTTGGTTCACGAGTACAGAGTATCATGTATCAAGCATGCACTTCTTGTTCTGACGCCGAGTGTCACGTGATCACAACTGAGCCAACGGTTTTTCTTTTTTTTTTTTTGCGCTGCGGAATTGTAGGTAATCGTCTCCCCTGCTGGGTCTTAGTGCCCATCTCTTGCTGGTATAATCAACATCCGTGCACGCGTGTACTGTTTACTACAACACTGTGACCACGTGTGTGTGCGTAAAACATATTTTATTTTGTGTTTGTATGCGTGTGTGTACAGAGCGCATGTACTGTTTATTATAACACAAGTGTGTCTGCGCGTGTAAAGCAAAATAAAGCCTCATTAAAGATCCCTTTCCTTTCTCTCTGTCAGCCTGCACTTTGTGTCTGTGCGCGCGTCATTGGACACCGTGGCCCTTCACACACACACCCTTTTTTTTTTACTTTACAGCAGTGATTCCGTTTGCGTGCGCTCACGCGATGTTCTCTGTTAATTTTTCCAAAAAAACAGTCTTTCTGTTAATGCGTGCATAAACGGAAACACTTATCTGAAACACTTATCTAATTTTTTTAAAGGTAAAGTGCAGGTTCATTTGTTTTATTTTTATTTTTATATTTTGTATTCATTATCTTTATTTATTTATTTTTTGGGGCTGTGGAATGAATCATTTGAATTTCAATTATTTCTTATGGGAATCTGCTTTGATTTACAAGTGTTTTGATTCATGAGTCGCTTCTGGAATGAATTGTGCTCGTAATCCAAGGTTCCACTGTATATCAAATCAAATTTGAAATCAATTTCATTTGAATGGGAAAGGCCATTCGAACCAATTCTATTTTCAAACAGTCTATAGACTATTTTTTAACATCCTGATACAGATTTTTATAAAAGCTGTCCTTCAGACACACACCCAGACAGTAGTTATAAATCTGTCTAGTGGAAAACCCGTTTCCTGATCTAATAGGTATTATGTTTAAGAATTAGCTAAACAACAGTAAAACTACAAAAGCACGTTCAAATTTAAATTTACTTAAGTATCAAAGGTAAAGGGCTTGTATTAGCCCATAGTAACCCAGGTCATTATTAAAAAAAAAAAATAAAAAAAAACGCTTTCTCTCTCTTCAAATACTACACACCATTGTTATTAGGTAATGTAACACTATGCAGAATTGTAGTTAACTAAAAGTACAAATATTGTGCTGTATTATGTAGTAGAGTAAAAAGTTAAAAACGTAGTAGACAGGAGACAGGTGAAATAAGTACATTAATCAAGATCAATGCAATAATTAAAAGAAATTGTCACCTTTAGGTACACAAAAATAGGGTTTTATTTAACAGGTTATGTCAAGTCTTTATTATTATAATGTACACTGCCTGGAAAAAACAGGTCGCAATTTCAGAAAGATCAAACTATTGAGCTGCATTGAAGAAAAGAAAACTGAGATTTAAAATGATTGGAACTGGATTAAAAACCCTATCAAAACCAAAAAATTTGAAACTTTATCAAAACCTGGAAACATAGTACTGAACCATCAACTTTGTGAAAGACATGTGAGCATAAATTATGAATTGAGATCACTTAAACAATTGTTTAAGGTGCATAATTTAAAAAAAAAAGAGTAAAAACCAAAGCTATGTTTAATAGTGAAAGTAAGATCATTTCCATACACACAAAACGTGATGAAAACTCACAGGACTGGGACTAAATAGCTGTGTGTGGCCATAAAAAAAACACTTACTAGGGAGCAAAAAAAGATGTGTAAGGGTAGAAAAGGAAGCAAATGAAACAATGGCAATAAAATGCTGACGACCTAAATGTACAGAACGATCAGGTTAACACATCAATAGGGATAATCCTCCCTGATGGCACATCTTTCATATTGCAGGACTCAAATTGTGAAAGAGTGGAAAAACTGTCCACCACACTGTGTGCTGTAATCAAAAAGTAGTGCCTTTTTTTTTTCGTCAGGCAGCATGTTAAATATTGTAACAGTCACTAAACAGAAAATTATTTATAATTAAGCATTCATTTCATTAAATTATAAAATACATCTATTAATTTTTCAATCTGATTCTGTTAGCCTGGCAGGGTAATAACAATAATAAAACTTTTTTCCCTCATCATTTTATTATCTTTATACTAAACGTGATTTATGTAAATTAAAGAATCCTTCTCGTCTCTTTTAACGACACTTAAAACGTGTGGAAGATCAAACCTCTGCAAATATACACAATGGAGTTAAAAATAGTTTAGGAGAAATTTGATCGCCTTTGGGTAAGTGTGTGTGTGAGTGTGTGTGTTACCTGAGTCCGCAGCATGGCAGCGTTAGCAGCCTAATGAGTGCCAGCAGCACCCTGAGGGGTAACAGTGTGAAGACGTAGAGGAACGCATCCAAACACAGGAAGAAGCCAAAGATCATCAGCTACAGGAACAAAGAGAGAAAGACGGGATGTGAGCGATGTTTAGTATAATCATGGAAAGGAAACCATTTAACATCGCTGCCAACATGCATTACTAGATCTTTCCTGTTCGCTGCTCATTTCAATTAGACTCCTACAATTGCAGTGTGATGATGTTTTATATACTCAATCTGGTAATCATATACATATTTATTGCCAAATATTTAATACTTTTGACATAATCTCACTGCTTTTCAATAAACTTTGTCCATCTGTCAATATGCTTTCATATTACCTCATTTTAAAAAATGTTTAAGGCTGAGCTGCGAGCCACGAACGCACTGCTATCATCACTTTTCATCAGATGTCATCATACGGCTGCTTTCAGGAGACCAAACAGGTGAAAGTCCCATGGAGCGAGATCAGGACTATATGGAGGATGCTTTAACACCTCAAAACCAAGTTGTGGACAGAAATGTGCGGACATGCATCGTCATGTGAGATCACAAAACTCTTGGATATCAGTCCTCTGCGTTTAATCCAAAATTTTGGCTTCAGCTCTTCAATACGCATTTCACTGTAACAAGCACTTTTGATTTTCCCTGATAATGTTCCAATACTGGGCCTTGAGAATCCCAGAAAACTTATGGTTCACTTTTAAACTTTTTTTCTTGGTCGTCGAGTTTCTAAATCTACAGCTCAGGTATAACATAAGCCTTTACTGTCAATTTCTCTCGTTTTCTCTTGCTGGTTTCTTCTTCTCTTGGCTCGCTGATATTTTTATCGCTCCTTTCCTTTTTGCAGCCGCAACAGAACGCTCCCTCAAATCAATACACAGCTAACTGTTTGCGTCTCCTTCCGTTTTGTGGGTGATACGCTTCTTCTTCGTCTGTGTTTACTGGCGGCTTGCATCCAGAAGCGCGCTGTGTCACGCCAAACAAATAATTGTGCAAAAACATAACGCAAGCTTTTAAATTAATTAAAAGAAGCTTTGAGGCAGAAGATTTTGCCTCGATCATTTTTTGTAATCGAATTACTTGAGGAATCATTTAAGCCCTAATTATATTATATTACATAAAAAATAAAACTGTAAAGTTGGTGTGTCTGTACATCAAGGTGTTTTTTTTTGGATTTCTCTGTTTGTTTGTGAACGCATCAGCTAAAAACTACTAAATATTAATGTGATTTTTACAGGTGTATTTGGCCGAGCTTGAGGTAACACATAGGCTTTGATTCATGGCAGTTGGCCCACGACAAAAAAAAGAAGACATGCTACTTTGAAATTTACATGGAAAACGAGTTTTTAATAATAAAACCCTACACTCTTACATTGTGTGTTCATTTTAAATGGTACCTCCTTGTGGTAAACCATATGGTATGGTATGGTATGGTATGGTATGGTATGGTATGCTAGGTTAAAGAATGGGGTGTGCAGCATTTTATTAGTGAGCTGCCTTACCTTCTCCAGTTCTTTGGGGATGCGCAGGCAGGTATACACTCTCTCTCTTCTTTCAGTGTATTTGGCCTCATTGTGTTCCAGAAAATATCCTCTCGTCAATTCAGCTCTGACAAACCTCAGCAGAGACAGGTCTGCGTGCGCGCACACACACACACACACGCACACACAGAGAATTCTCCTCATTATTTTGGACTATTATTAGAACCCCACTACATGTCTACTGAGGGACACTTGCACAAAGGATAAAGGAATACCAGCAGGGACTGTGACTAGGGATGTCCCAAACCAGACACTGGCTTCAAAAGTTGATTCCATGTTACACAGGATTTGATGTTTTCTAACTCATTCTCCTGACATATTTTACACAGGAAGTGATAACTGATCAGGGCAGAAATACAAACTGGCAAAGACCTTATTTGACAGAAAGGGTCAAGGGGCATCAGGTTAATATGATTAGTAGTAGTAATAGTAGCAGTAGTAAATGACCTACTGATCTCCGTTTTTTCCTATTTGCTTCCAGTGCAACTTCTGTGTACAGCGATTTTAAAACTGTCCATTCCAGAGACTTGTTGTGCAGTTGACCACAAAACTTGATCGGATAAAATAAAATAATAATAATAAAAATATGATTTTAGTTTTAATCATGCTAATGTGACGTGAGGTAAGACTTATTCAACAAAAAAATGCTTTTCTGATGTGATCACTGCTCTCTCTTTAAAACCTACCTGAAACTATTTCACATGTGGATTTATAGGTTTTACTTGATGTGATAAATATTAAATATCTGTTGCCCAAAACTTGCCCAAATATTAAATATCTGTTGCCCATCCCCGTGTCTAAATGTATCCTTTTGAGTTAGCAGGAAGTTCTTTACACCTCACTCCAAAAGGTTAATGCCTGTGCTTTTCTTTGACACCTTTAAAGTAAAAAGAACTTACGCTTTATATAGATTTTTTTTTGTCACAGAGGTTGGCTATGAGACAAGATAATAACTCTTGCATACATGTATATAATTAAAATCAGATAATTTGACACAAAGATTTTAGCCTAAGAGCTCAGCTAGAGGATTAGGCAGGTTGATGCCTGTAGAGTTGTAAGTTTGATCGGCAAAAGGATTGTATCATCAAACATCACGTGACGGTGTGAAGTAGTTGCATAAGCTCTGTATTTTGCATTTTCCTTCTAACAGATTACAACATAAGGTCATAGGAACATACATCCCTAGCTTCCCTCAACTGTGATCAGTGTGTAGATGAACAGTGAAGTCTTCATGTATCCAAATGGTTGGTGTTCCTCAAATCTCTGTTCAAGGACCATGCATTTTCATAAACACTATATTAAATTAGTTTCAAACCCACTCATTACACATGCTTACACCAGTCTGCAGGAACAAATTAATTGCAAAAATCATGTTAGAAGTCGCACTTCATGCCCGCAACTAATCGACACGCGCTTGTTGTCTAGTTAAATTTTCAGACGTTGGAGGCATGCGAGGCAATAAAATGAGGTGAATTATTTGCTAAGTTTGTTTAGAAACAATTGTACTGAAAGACATAATAGAGATACATGCTATTCAGTAAAGTTTAGCTTTTTCTTTCATTTAATTTAGAGTTAAATGTTAAACTATTGTCTTTGAAGTTAGTTTGTATTGTTTAAATGCTCTTAATGCTCTATGTTCTGTTCAGTTTTGACTCAAGCTGAGGTATAAACCTTTTGAGTTATTACTAGGTCTTAAAATTGAAACAAAATCAGAAAAAAATAATAATATTGATATCTGGATGTTTATAAAATTGTGATACGCAATATTAATCGAAACAGCACCAAAGTATCGTGATGATATCGTATTGAATGGTGACTGATGATTCCCATCCCTGGTGCATTGTGCATCATGTGATGGATTCACACTGCTACTATCACTCTCACTAGTGATGGGTCGGTCATGAACGATTTGTTCTTTTTGAACGAATCTTTAACGTGACTCAGAAGAACGAGAAGTCTTGGAGAATAATTGGTTCATTTTCTACTGTGCGCGCATGCGCAAATCATCACAAAACCCCCGTAGGTTTTCAGTCTACTCAGAGTCGTTCGTTCTTTTGTCACGTGACTTCCATAGACGCTATGCAGTGCAGTACACAGGAAACAGAATTGAACAGTTCTCAACAAGTCTTCAAGTCTCAAGTCGTTCGTTCTTTTGTCACGTGACTCCCATAGACGCTATGAAGTGCAATAGATTTAAAAGAATGAGCGACTCAGACTAGAAGATATGATGATAAGCTACTCATTCTGTTTATTATAATATGTCCTTAACTGCATTGTAATATTTTCATTACTGGAACTATAGCCAAAATTTGTGTATGTAGATGTATTGGGTGTCTTTTTATTAAAAATGCAACATTTTATTTTATTTCTTATCAAAAGAACAAAACGAACTAAATGATTCCAAAAAAGAAACATTCATTTTGAAGAACGAGATTCAAAGAACCGAGTCACTAAAATGATTCAAACTTCCCATCACTAACTCTCACTCTCTATAAACTCTCTCAGAGGTTTATGATCTCTAGATTGGACTCTTGTAAAGCCTAGCTGTCTTGTAGTTTGAAGTTTCATAATATCACCCCTATAATATCTACCATGGCTCCCAGGAAACTTTCATCTTACTAATGACCTGAAAAGCTCTGACTGACGTGGTCTAAGCCAACAAAAGTACTTTGGCTATGACCTTGGCTAAGTACTTAGTCACCTATGTTTGACAAACAGGAGAAAGGTTTTCATTTGGTGTGTGCCCCCCTTATCTAAAGCAACCCAGTGTTATCAGACCCATGTTGTTTTTGCCTGGACTCTTCTTTAAAAAACAAAACAAAAAAACAAACAAACAAAAAAAGTGATAATGCAGTTTCTAAATTGGTTTTGCAGCAATGCATTATGGGAAATTACGTTTTATTAACTTTGCAGAGTCCATAAATGCTGAAGCTTTACTTCTTGTGTGTGTGTTTTATTACGTGAGCACGTGCACTGTGACAACCGCGTAAACATCTGGTCTAACAGCAGTCCTAACACAGGATAAACTGCACAGACAGGTTTCAAACAACGTCAAAGAAGCATTTGATGTTCTAGCCATTTAAATCTCCATGACAGCAGACTTGTGTTTTCGTAACCAGTCTGTCTCACTAAGTAACTTTCTAGCTAGCCTCGCTAGCTTGTTACATGTCTGCTAACTGACTATAGCTACTAACGTTACAATTAAACACAAATATGTACACAAAATAAATAAAATAACACGCGTTGAGAATTTCCTCAACTGTAACGGTTTCCGTGTTATTAAATGAGCGCGAGTGCAGCGTTTAAGCTCGCGCGCTACGTGCAGGAGTATAGAGACAGACCGTTAGTAAACACAAACAAACACACACACAGCTGTTAGCCGCCTTAGCTAACGTTTGACAGCTCAGCTCTTACCCGACACACTACGCGTGTCCCGTTGTTCTTTCGCCTTTTTCTCGTAAAACCCCAAAGTCTCAGTCAGCTCAGACACACTGCTGTTTATCTCTGTCTTGATCGTTGCACGGAAAGCCAGTTTCTCCCTCTCCTTATCCTCCTTTTCCGTCTCTTTTTCATCTCCAGGACCTGCCGCTACCGAGTCCGCCATCTTGGCTCACACGCATCCGAGAGCGGACGTAACGTCTGACGTCATCACGCACTAGTTCTTATTCATTGACGTTCACATAATTTTTTTTCCTGCGTTTTTTTTCCTTCTGAAATGTATTGATTAATTTTATTAAATAAATGCATGGTAAATTGTGAGTAAAATAATAAAAATGTAAGTATTATTAGAGTTTGTTGGGAAAACCGGGGTCTGTGCAACCCTCAAATGAAATCATAACTAAGAGCCCCATTAATATTTACTGTATATAATTTTGGTTGATTTTTATTTATTTTTTTGCAATTTTGCAATCTATCTATCTATCTATCTATCTATCTATTGGGGGCAATTACTTTTTCATTTTCACATAGAGCCAAGTACAGTAGGTAGCTTTTTCCCCCTTAATAAATGAAATGATTATGTGTAATATTAAAAATTGCTCAATCAAGTGTGACAAATATGCAAAAAAAAAAAAAAAAACAATTCAAGAAGGGGCAAATACCTTTTCATATACTGTACTGTATATATAAACACACTATGTTTTTATTTAATGTAATGTAGTGTTAATTGCAACTACATACCTCTTGTGTTACTAACCATGTTACTGGATCTTTGAAATATTCTATCTATCTATCTATCTATCTATCTATCTATCTATCTATCTATCCAATCAGCATTAGAAAGAAAGCTACTGAGCTGGGGTGTGCAACCCTTTATCCCCACACAAATTTTAGTGCCCTTAATCAGAGGTTAGAGGGGGATTTGGGATCCAGTTGGCTTTGTTACTCGCATTAGCCGTCAATAAAACAACAAGGGCAATTTTTAATGTGGTTTTTGGCAGGCAGCTGCTCTCTCCTCTTTCCAGTACTGCAGATCATGCTGCCGACAGTGAGTGTAGTTTAGGAAATTAGAAAGATCATTTCATCATTGTGCAGTGAAGAAGAACATACATGGACACCAAAAACAATACAATACATATTCTAACATCAAATAAACTTTTTAAAAAAAATTTTTTTACATTAATTCAAGTACTCACGCTGTGATGTTCAGGGGTGTGCACTGTAGAATTCCAAAGACTGTGTCAAACTAGTGGATATGAGTTATGTGATTGATCATGTGATTGTTTTTAGTAGTATATTGTAGAAAATGGCATCAGTGAGAATTAAAGACAACATGATATCCAGTATGTTAGCTCAGAATTTCATATAGCATGCTAGACATTAAACAAATGTTGCTTAGGTGTGTACTGTTAATGTTGAATGAGGATCATACTCAGGGTGTATAGAGTTTACAAAGTATACAAGTCACATTACATCATTTTCTATAGATACTATAGGGCCTAAACTGACCACACCATGGTTAAATGTCCGGCTATGCCCTTATTCGCAGGGTAACATTCTCTGCCCAATTTCAACAACAATAACAGGTCAAAGGACATTTATAAAAAATGTCATAAAAACCGTCTCGAAAGAAATGTAAGAAATTTAATCTTAAGTTCATGTGGCTCACTACAAGTGGTAATTTCAGCAGTTAAGTACCTAAAAATACAGCCTAATAATGTTAGCAAAATGATATTATCATTGCTAAAAAATTCACAAGGCTTACCCTGACTGAGTAATTTGACCGTTGGTTGCCAGCATTGGTCTGCAGTACTGGAAAGAGGAGAGAGCAGCTGCCTGAAAAAACCCACATTCAAAATCAGTCATGGAAGGACTTCAAAAAGAAAAGACATCTGATAGCAGTGTGTCATCTTAAACACACCAATTCAGAAGTCATTCTGAATTGGCTTTGAACCGTTCATGCTGTTTTGTTCAGTTAACACGAGCTGCAAACCTAACTAGCTTCTAAAGCAAGGCTGAAACCCAAATCCCTCTTTAACCATCTGTAATTGGTGAGTGGAACAACTGATTGTACACACTGTATAAATATATAAAGAATGAGATGAATATGTGCAAGATGAGGATGAATATTCAGTGGAGGACAGACTAGCGCAAACTAATATGTGCAGCTGAGGTTAGGCAATTAGGCAAAGAAAGCAGTGCAACAAGTGAGTGGTACAAGATTGAGGTAATGTAGGTCACTCAGATCATAGTATATAGTGAGTAGATCAATATTGAACCATGAGTCTGTTACGAAGGAGAATAATTTGTATAACCAAGAATGAGTAGTGGCCCATCACAATCCAGAATCCCAATCACCTCCCCAGGCACCGTAAGAAAAAAGTGTTAAAACAGCGTACGGCCCTGGAAACAAAGGACTTCCAGAGTCTGTCACTTGGGCAGATCTGTGAAAGTCTGCCACTGAACATGCTCTTCTGCTTGGCCAAAGCTCCATACAGTGCGTAACTGGTGCTGGATATGATGGACAGCATTTTGTTCAAGATCCTCCTTTCCAGCACTTGCTACAGCTTTTCATTTAATCCCGGAACCCAGGAGGTGGGCATCGAGCCCGGTCCCTGTAGGTGCGAAGCGACAGTGCTAAACAATAAGCCGCATGCTGCCAGGATATGTGTTAGTAGAGCAAAATAAACATACAAACATACAAATGATTTGTTGATAATAAATGGTGTTTGTGGAACTGTTGTAGAAAAGCAATATCACACACATGGTCATGTTGTTGTGCTGTATATCTGCACGGCCGTGATGTCTTCAACACCCTTCTGTGATGATGTTCAGCACAACAGCAATCCGTCTCACGTGATATTGCTTCATTAGCATTACCTCACACTGGTAATTAATTCTTCAACACATAATTAAAAACATTGTTTTAGTTCGGAACCATATATTGCTGAGAATTCTCCAACAGTCTGGTACCCAACTTTTAGCTTTAAACAAGTTTAGTATCAGGGCTGTTGACTGATGAGTTGAAAAACCTTTTCCTTGTGATGGTGATCATAATCTAGTGGTCCTGCTGTAAGGTTTACTGGTAATCATTTTACTCTGCCCACTCATTGTTTATAAAAAACAAAAAAAACTTACCTTATTTTTGTTTACCTTTATTTATTTTGCATATTATTATTATTATTATTATTAATTACATTTGCATACTAATTTTTTTTGTCTTTGTAGCTTTTTAGCATTGAATACAGTTTCTGTATTCTGTAAGGACATTATTGCTTTTGTCCACTAGAGAGCATGCCAACGCAAGCAAGCTAGCCAGCAAGGAATCTACACATATCCATCCATCCATCCATCCATCCATCCATTGATCCACCCATCCACCCATCCATCCATACATCCTTTCATCTATCGATCCACCCATTCACAAAGGGGAACTACATTTCTTGCAAAACTGTACATCTGTCCTTGGTGAGAGGAATGACAATAAAGGGCTATTCATCCATCTATCCATTTATCCATCCATCCATCCATCCATCTATTTATCTATTAATACCAGACAATACTAGTAGACATTATAACATAAGCAACAGAACACAATTTAGTCAGTTCAATAAAATCCAGCACATTGTCCTTGTACCTTGTTTGATAACTACCACTACCACATCATACAACATAACTACATCTGCCTCCTTAAACTTCTTAAACCTTAGGCTATGTGACATGCTCATGAGGCCAGATCTCACTGCGTCCATGCCCTCGCTTCATTGCAATGAAATAATCCTCCAGCTCCACTCAGAACATCTTGTGTCTCCATTCCTTTCATGATGTCCGAAAGAGCTTACTTTTCATACAGTATGTAGAATCATGCTACTTCGAAGTTTCTTCAAGTGCTTTCTGTCATTCTGTGACTACATGTGTGTATAGGAACAGGAACAAAATCTGATTGCAAAAGCATATCATAATAGAAAATAATAGTGAATAGAAATTCATTTTAACCAAACAAGTATTACGTTTCACATACAGTACTTTATTATCATAACTATGGACAAACAATAAAGAATTTTTTTGTGTATAATAAAATATGAATAGTGAAAAAAAGTTGAATTATAACCATTTTACAGTTATGTTTTACAAGGGCTGTTCAAATCAAAGCAGGAATTTCTCATGAAGGCGTAAAACCGATTGACACTCAGAGCTTCACGCACAGTACAGTGATGAGAATTTTAGCCGCTGTAAAGGCCGTACGTCCATGAATGACCTTCCCAGATGAGGTGATTCGGAGCGCTCTGCAGTCGTTTCCCGTCAACATTCAGCAAGTGGAACGTCTGATCCTTTAAAACGGACAGTATACTTGTCAACAACTTGCGGAAGAGGGAGCTGTACACCAGTACAATCATTCACAATTGCACATTAATGAGTTATTGCCACATCCCCCAAGCCATTTCCACATGTTTGGGCCATTAAAGGAGTTCCTGGGGGGCCAGTGTTTCAGATGTAACGCAGAAAGTCTGACTATGGTTCCAGGGTCCTGTAAAAACTATCCAGGCACAAGTGAAATGCTGGAATAAGTGCATTAGTGTAGCAGGGCATTACATAGACAAATAATGGGAGTTTTTTTTTTTTCTCTCATAACAGAATTTTGTTATTCTACACAATTAAAAGTCCAAGTTTGACTTGAGAACCCCACATACAGTACAGTAATATAGCATTTAAAATTTTAGATATAATAAATATTGTATAACTTTATAACTCATAAAGTTTCATGATATTTGCAATAAATACTACTGTTGTGTAATCACCTTTCCATTATTTTTGTCTCGCCTCGTAGACATGTCAGTCCACATGTTCACCATACACAATGATCTGTGTAGATGATATTGACTATGACTGGAGCTAAAGAGGTAAATGGTCTGCCAAAGCTCAAAGACACCCCTTTTCGACAGAGAAAAACATAACAAACCTTACTAGAGATATGCTTTATTATTATCCCCCCTTACTCTGTTTGCTAGTTATCTCTATGAACATGCTCTATGTTTTTGTAGGTACAGTAGGTGCAGTTACTCCTTGGTAAGCCCAACTGTCTAGTGGACCTCTGGCTACATATTTGATTTGTCCTCACCCTATCCTATCATGTGGTATTCTCGGTTTAGTTGCAAACAACCTGCAATGACCGATAGGCATAATAAGTCCTGAAAAGGTCCAGACTCAACTGAAATCAGTGATTCAGGATGTGAGACTGTCAACACAAAGGCTCATGACCTTCAACAAAACCCTCATTATAGCCCAATGACTGGTGATTGTGTCCTTTCCTCGTTTGAGAAGCATGAAGATGCCATGTCTACAGCCAGAGTCAGGAGTTTTGTCCAGGCTGATAATGACACAGAAAAAGCCACTGTCCAAAAATGGGCTTGAGCTTGCTTTTGCTAGCTGAAATGTACTTTATGTAGATGTGCTCTGCCCATACACTGATGATATTTGTATAAAAACATAAAAAATTGCAGTATGTGCAGCAGCATGCACTGGCATTAGGGTATATTAGTCATTGAACGGGATGTACAGAAGTCGCTCCCACTGTCGTAGCATAATCGACGATGCCAAACGTGCTTTCTTTTCCTGATTTAATGTCGAATTAAAGGGATCGTACTAGTTTTTAAGAGTGGGATAGTCAGTCCAGCGGCACGGTGGTGTAGTGGTTAGTACTGTCACCTTAAACTTCCAGGGTCCAGGTTTGATTCCCGACCAGGCTCGATTTCCATCTCAGTGTGCATAGAGTTTGTATGTTCTCCTCGTGCTTGGTGGGTTTTCTCCGGGTACTCCGGTTTCCTCCCACAGTCCAAAGACATGCAGATTAGGCAAATTGGCATTTCCAAATTGCACGTAGTGTGTGTGCCCTGTGATGAATTGGCACCTGTGCAATGTGTACCATACCTCGTGCCCTACATCTTCTGGGATAGGCTCCAGGCCCACCATGACCCTGAATACAGGATAAAGCGGTGTGGATGATGAGTGAGTGAGATAGTCAGTCCTACACACATCCAGGGAAAGAAGCTCAGGCTAGAGCTCTGAGACGCCTGGTAGAAAAAACTGAGAGAAAGTTGGCACTCAGTTATTTCACCTCAGCCCGTGGTTCTAGTCGTGATGCCCTTGTGTGAAAGGTGTTCAGTGGTTGGCTGCATTCTGCTAGACACATCCCTATAAATGCTATATCTGTATGTGGGCTTGCATCTTACAGTTGGAGACTTGAAAATGGCTGCACTTCTGATGGTTATCCAAGGGGGGTTTTACCTTTGGAGCAGTTTTTTTGCCTTTGGGGCAGCGGAGACACCAAGCAAGTGCTCCTCGATGCAGAGTTCAATGGGCATGGAATCTCCAGAGACATGCAGCTCAGTGGGCGTGAAGAGCTCAAGGGGTGGTGCCGCACTGCTCAAGCTTAAGATGGGGTTCCCAAAAACCTCCAGGGCATGCTTTTATTTTTTGCAAATGCTGATCGATGCAGGGCTCAATGGGCAAGAAGTCTCCATTGGCGTGTGGCGCGCTATAAAAGAGGGGGATGATCACAGCAGACGTACAGCAGACGTTTGTGGGATGAGGAACAACATTAAATGAGAATCACTGTTGGACTCTTGGAAGATGCTGATGACTCTACTTCATATCAAATTGGGTCTTATGAAACAAATTTGTCACAGCTCTACGTAAGAAGTAGGGAGACTTCATGTATCTTCATGATGTTTTTCCTAAAGCTGTCTCAAGCAAAAGTCAATGTCATTGCTGGACAACAGATAAAGATCCTGGAGTGCAATAAACTAGCCAGGAAAGTGACTAAAGAGAGAAAAGAAGCATGGGACAGCTTTGTTGCAGTGGTTCAGGGCTTCTAGGGCAAACGCAAAACTGTGAGGAACTGGTTGGGAGTCTGGTAAAGAACTATGGCAGAATGGGCTGCAGGGTGTCTCTTAACTTTATAAATTCAAGGGGTACATGGATACATACTCAGAAGAGCAAGGTTCCACCAGAATATAATGAGAGACTGTAAAAACAATACAATCTGGAAAACTTCCAGATTATATCCAAACTTCCAGATTGTATCCAGTTCCAACTCTTGATGTACAACTTTAGTATAAATTTTAATTTTTAATGATGTTTTTTTCCCACAAGAATTTTTTTCTTGGTATGGGTACCATGATAGTCCATTAATACATGGGACCACACTACTGGTACATATTGTGGTACAGTGGCACATATACTATAGTACGGTGTACTGTACCAGGTACTGTAGTATGGCACTTTGAAACACATACCAGGACACTGGTTTATGTACCATAATGGTAATATTTATATAATAACTCTGTATTTTCCAAAGGTTACTACACTATACTTTGGTGAATACCATGGTATTAATTTGGTACCACAGTGGATACTAAAGTATAGCAGGTGCCTAATATGGTAG
>JAOTRS010000033.1:8524222-8534592 GCA_028565755.1 Dinotopterus cunningtoni
TGGGCTTGTGTGTATTTTTGCAATGGGACACGCGCGGGGGAGAAGGGGTGGAGGGGGCAGAGATTAATGATGGCATAGCAAATGAATTCCATATGTACATAGCATGCATCATGTCATGATCTCTACTCTGCTCCATTTACTTTCATGCATTCTATTAGGCACAGAACGAGACCCCCTGGACACACACAAAAAAAAAAAATTAAACCCAATCGCAGAAGATTATTACAGCGAAAACTCGCTGCGTCGAGGCATAAACGAGGAGTCTAATTAGACGATTATTTTATACAACTTGCTAAATTCTGTTCGGTCACAGTTTTACGGTTTTAACTCCACCATAAAGAAAGTCATATCAGTTTTATGTGCGAGCATCTGCAACCCGGAGGAGCACGTTTCACAACATGTGATGCGCCAGTCCTGAATAATGAATACAATTTTTGAAAATGAATTATATTAATATTTTGCAAATTCCCTAAATTTCAGCAGTATTCCATAATCTTGCAATATCTTACAATGTTGTTGCTATAATTCTAATCATGTTAGTGTAAAATCTAAAATGTTTTAGGTTACAAAAAGTGTGTGAGTACGGGCTGGGGGTAAGAGGGTAGACGGGGTCCTGATGGAGGTTGCAGTGGAGGATATCGGGTGTCTTTCCCATCAGCCCCATCACACTTTTAATTTTGTAAGTCGTATGTTATTTGTTGGCAGTGAAATTGGAATCATATGAACAGCTAAAGTGTCACTAATAGGGAGAAATTCGTTCATATGACAAACTCTATTGATCATCACTCATGATCCTCACGATTCAGAATCGTCCATTTAAACAGTCCACAGCATGTTGCTGTGCGCATTACCTCGGCTAAGCTTTCAAGCACTTTAGCCGGAGTGCCGGCGCTTTCCATGAACATATATTGAATTTGAAGCTCCAGATATGTTAGCTATTAAGAGTAGCTTGGGGACTTGGGGTAAACGTGACGCTCAACAAGCCAGTTGGGTTTTTTGATGTTGTTGTTGTTTGTTGGTTTTTCATTTATTTTTATTTTTTGAACATATTTAATGGATTTCTCTTTGCTGAAAAACATTCATTTTTATTTACTTGGTTTGTGGTTGAGGGTTTATATATGTTCTCCCCGTGCTTGGTGGGTTTCCTCCCACAGTCCAAAAGCATTATTAGGCTAATTGGCATTTCCAAGTTGCCCGCTGTGCCTGAGTATGTGTGTGTGTCTGTGTGTGTGTGTGTTTGTGCCCTGCGATGAACTGGCACCCTGTCCAGGATGTACCCTGCCTCGGTCCCTGTACAGGGATAAGTGGTATAGAGAATGATGTATGAGAATGAGTGCTTGGTTTGGTTGTCGATACAGTAGGTGGTACAGTATTTGCCATATAAATTACGTTTTATATTATTATATTCATGTAACACTGAACAGCTGGAAATTCTGCATCCTTTATTCGGATGCCTATTAGCTTCCACAAAGTGGCCATCAGTGTTCCTGGGGTCCACCAGAAAATACAAAACCAAAAAAAATTAACGAACACAAAAAAACGAAATTATACAAGCTTAAAAAATGAAAACAACCAGGATGTAAGCAAAAATTATAAATATTTGGGCACCTATATACACACACATAGTCATATATACTGTACATACACACAATACTGTATTATACATAAATGTATATATACATACATACAATTACTGTATAAATGTACAGGAAATGGATTGAGGTTTAATCGTACAAAGTTAGACAAACTTTGTAAGAAAGTAGAATAAGGAGACAGATATGTTTGCGTCTTTCCAAAAAAAAAAAAGTTGACTTATGGAAAACATTGACTTATGTTACAGTAGGCACTCGTGTAGTCCCATTCATGAACACTGAAGAAGTCCTTAAATACAAAGATATATGCATTTGATAAAACGCGTTAGATTTTGTTCCTTACTTAATTGCCAATAATGAGTTAACTGCAATAATACTTTTGATTTTGATCTCTGCATTTTTGCACAACGCACAGAAATGGACACTTATGGACATTATTCATCTGTTCACTCATGCACAGTTGCACATACCCTGGTACGCTGTAGACCGGACACTCATGGACATTGCACATTGGCACACTTCCTGAACATTTCCATTTATTTCGGTTTTTATTTCCATTTAAATTTATTGCTATTATTTGTACAGATAAGTTTTTATATTTCTTATATATTTTTTTAAAAAAATTATATTTTGTTCTATTTTCTTATGTTTCTATAGCTAAACTTACTCTTATTTTTTTCCACTATTTATTTCTTGTTAATTGTTTTTACATTTTTAAGGTCACGGGCGGCTGTATAAGCATTTCACTGCACATCGTACTGTGTATGACTGTGTATATGACAAATAAAATTTGAATTTGAATTTGATTGTCTACGTATGTCATTCACACACATCAACCAAAACATTAAAACCCCGTGCTGCCTGGGCGGGTCTGGTCCCTTGGGGTATGGTGTCTGATACCAGGACGTTAGCAGTGGATCCCTTGGGTGCTGTGGGTTGCATTGTGGGGCCTCCATGTATCTGACTTTTTTGTCTAGCACTTCTCATGGATGTTTGATCTGATTGAGATCTGGAGAATCAACAACAGTGAACTCGGTGCCTGATAAGCCCCATAAACACAGAGAATTGACTTTTTGCAGCAATTTATTCTGCATTGGCTTTTCTATGAGATCGGACCAGAAGGGCTGGCCTTTGACCCCCACAAGCATAGATGAGCCTTAGCTTCCCATGATCCTGTCACCAGTTTACTGGTATATAATTGATAATCAATGAAAGTCAATTTACTTTTGTGAATGTGTTATGGCTGATCAGTGTGCACATATAAAGTCCAAACAATACATTAACTCATGCTGGCTATTTTGCTAAGCTAAATGTTGGACCTGACCTGTACAGTGAACTTGGAAAAAAAAACATTTGAATAAAGCAGATGTCCTACATCAGGGCCAAAAAACAGGGAGGTGGATTGGAACACAGCCACCTGCTCCATCACAGGGGAGAAGACAAGAGCCAAAGATCCTCCAGAAAACATTTGGAACGTGCTCCCAAGGGTTTCTGGCACAGAGGTAATTAAATTACCTGTGTGCATGTGTGTGTCTGTGTGTGTGTGTTTCTGTGTGTATGTGCGTGTGTGTGTGTCAGGGCTTCACAATTCTTGATTAAATTGAAATCATAACCTTTTTGACTTGATTTTCACTCAGAGCAAATAGCATTTTGCAGAATATAACTTTCCTCAACTCCTGAACTTCTACACTTCCTCAACTGCCTTGCAGAAGTTTATAATTGGTCTTGAACTGCCCTGTCGAACTTTCTGGCACACTTTCTCTCACATTTTTCCGAGTGATCTCGGAAGCTACCTTCCAGCAGAGTGAACAGTCTTTCTCAAATCGAGGCAAATGATGCATTTGATTATAACAATGAAAAGTGTGCTCAATAAATGGTAATGTAATTATTCTTATTTTGGGTGGGATCCAGAAGATGTGCAGATATGCTACTCTTTGCACAGATGTGTTAGGGTGTTATTTGGTTTTGATTGTGGCTTCATTTTGGAATTAGATTTCTGTTTTTGCCTTACAGGACTGGAACCTGATGTGGTCCTTTGCTGTCGTAGTCGATCTTTGTTAATTATTTATATTTTGTACACACTAAGATACTTTTCTGCTCAGCACAGATTTAACGACTGATTGTTTGACTCCTTCCTGGCAGCTTGAACCAATTTGGCTATCCTGACTAGAAACTGTTCTGTGTAAAGGTCCCAGGAAATTTCCGAACCAACATCCTCTCCACTATTAAAGTCACAAAGATTCCTCATTCTGATGTAAAAAGAAATCAGTGTCGCTTCGGACCTGTATGCACTGTGCTGCCACCGCATGACTGATTAATTGCATAACCGCAAAAATGAGCAAGTGTACAGGTGTACAGTACACGTCAGAACAGCATGGGACACTACTTTTCCTCACCTGCAGAGGTCAGCAATTCATTCAACTGCTCATCTCCTGTTTCCTTACTGGATTTTGCCCACTCGAGCACATCCGTTATTCTTCGCGAAGTCTTGCAGTTCATTCTAAGCTGTGATACTGGCTGCATTTCATCAACACTTTGTGAGTGTCTATCTTGTGCTTTATCTGCTGTCCCAAATAAGTAATGATATAAACATACTGCATGGGCGGGTCCTACAGGGATGCTTTCTCATTGGCTAGCTGATTCTCTTGCTTGGTTAATACTTGTGGTGATTTACCTATATGATATCATATAATTTAATGTACATAAAATGTGAAGATATATGGACAGATATTTGTTAACGATATTAAATTATAAATGCTATTATTATTATTGTTGTTGTTGTTATACTTGTGTACAGTTCATAACTAACTGTACTAGCTGATTTGTTCCAACTTAAGAGAAAATGAATTTAAAATCAATGAGAACATATTGCAGTAATACCCGCCCAACAGGTCCTGGCCAATGAGAACGCAGCACTGTAGGACCCGTCCAACAGTACCTAGCCAATGATGACACAGCACTGTAAGATCCACCCAAGTACACCTGGCCAATGAAGATGCAGCACTGTAAAACCCACCCAATAGCAATTCCCCAATGAGAACATACCAGTGTTAGACATGTCCAATAGCAGCTATACAGTGAAGACATGGCACTGTAAGACCCGCCCAATGGCACCATGCCAATGAGGACAAATCATTGTAAGACTCACCCAACAGCGCCTAATCATTGATGGGAATGCACTATAAAATTCACCTAATTACCACTGGCCAATGAAGACGCAGCACTGTAAGATCCACCCAATTGCAACTGGCCAATGAGGATGCAACACTGTAACGCCTACCCAATAGCAACTCCCCAATGGAGACAGAAGTGTTAGAACTGCCCAATGGGAGCTAGTCAATGAGGATGCAGTGCTGTAAAAACCACCCAATAGCACCTCGCTAGTGAAGACACAGCACTGTAAGACACACCCAACAGTGCCTAGTCAATGATGAGAATGTACCACCCAATTACAGCTGGCGAATGAGGATGCAGCAGTAAAAGATCCTCCTAATATCAACTCCACAACCAGGACGTAGCAGTGCAGGACCTACCCGATAGCAGCTGGCCAATGAGAACAAAGAACTGTAAGATACACCAAACAGCCCCTAGTCAATGATGAGACTATGAGGTCAATGATAACTGGTCAATGTGGATGCAGCACTGTAACGCCAACTCAATAGCAACTCTCCAATGAAGACAAAGAAGTGTTAGAACTGCCCAACAGCAGCTGGCCAATGAGGACGCAGCAGTGTAAGACACTCCTAATATCAACTCCACAACCAGGATGTAGCAGTGCAGGTCCTACCCGATATCAGCTGGCCAAAAAGGATGCAATACTGTAACGCCTACCAAATAGCAACTCCCCAATAAACACATAGAAGTGTTAGAACTGCCAAACAGCAGCTGGCCAATGAAGACCCAGCACTGTAAAAACCACCCAATAGCACCTCGCTAGTGAGGACACAGCACTGTAAGGCACACCCAACAGTGCCTAGTCAATTATGAGAACGCCCCACCAAATTACAGCTGGCCAATGAGGACGCAGCAGTGTAAGACCCTCCTAATATCAACTCCATAACGAGCAGTGCAGGACATACCCGATAGCAGCTGGCCAATGAGGACGCAGCACTGTAAGATCCACCCGATGGCATCTCGCCAATGAGGACCCAGCACTGTAAGACCCACCCAATGGCACCTCGCCAATGAGGACACAGCACTGTAAGACCCACCCAATGGCACCTTGCCAATGAGGACACAGCACTGTGGGACCCACCCAACATAGTCAATAATGAAAATGCATTGTAATGCAATTACAGCTGGCAAATGAGGATGCAGCACTGTAACACCCACCTAATAGGACATAGCAATGTTAGATCTGCCCAGTAGCAGCTGGCCAATAAAGACGCAGCAGTGTAAGACCCTCCTAATATCAACTCCACAACCAGGAGCAGTGCACGATAGCAGCTGGCACGTAGCAGTGCACAATAGCAGCTGGCCAATGAGGATGCAACACAGTAACGCCTACCCAATAGCACCTCCCCAATGGAAACAGAAGTGTTAGAACTGCCCAATAGCAGCTGGCCAATGAGGACGCAGCAATCCCTAAGATCCACCGAATTACAGCTGGCTAATGACAATGCAGCATTGTAACACCAACCTAATAGCAACTCCCCAATGAGGACATAGCAGTGTTAGATCAGCTGGCCAATGAGGACGCAGCAGTGTAAGGCATTCCCAGTAGCAGCTGGTCAATAAGGACACAGCACTGTAAGACCCACCTAATATCACCTTCACAACCAGGACGTACTATAGCAGTGCAGGACCTGCCCAATAGTAGCTGGCCAGTGAAAATATGCATTTTTTTTTTCCTGAAAAGTTTTTGCAAATTATTTTTATATTCACTTGTTATTTGGTTTTGTCCAAAGTTACTTTGCAACAGCATGTTATTAAAACTAGAATATATTTAAGAATAATCATTGACTTAATAACACAAAGCTAGAGTAAACCTCATAATTCTATGGTCTTGATTTATGTGTAAATATAGGCGTTTAATAGCATTCTGTCGAAACTACCTTGAACCTGAGCTGCAAGAAAAACATCTTTCTGGCTCTCTACACATAAAGCTGCATGAGATTATAAGATGGTTGAATGACTGCATAGATGTATAAAAAGAAAGAAAAAGCCAGTCTTTATGATTCTTTTATATGACTCGCTACCTTTTAATCGGGTCATAGTTTGATGACTTTAATCCCGAAAAGGAATTTATAAAACCTTTATGAGCTTCATAAGAACGGCAAGAGATTTGTGTGTGTGATCAAACTGTCTGATGTTAATATCCAGTGTGCGGACTTCATATTCCGTTACATATGTTCTCCATCTTGCAGATTTCCACTGAATAAACAGAGGAAAATGAAGAACGCAATCACGCTAAGTAAGAAGTTGTTTGTCCTCGGCCGGTCTGCGCTTCTCACACGTACGTATGTCAGAAACATTTGTGTATCTGTGTTTTCAGGCTTTTCCTGCTGCCAGTCCACCAGTCACACAATACTGATTTATTCCGCCTGTTACCACGGCTACCCCAGTCTGGGATGCTGAAATCAGGAAAGCAGGGACACACATGTCTCCATATCGCTTCACACAGTCCCGGAATGATTGGCAGGTGGAGGGCGACGTGCCCAGACAGCAGCAGATGGACAGTTACACACGTTCGCTAACATAGCAGCCCCGGCAGTCATAAATACTTTTGTCCGTGCTGTAGTTTAGCAGTTTATGCTTGCTAATGCCCGATTCCAATCTGTCTCGATGTCAACATGGACTGTAATGCTTCCACAAAGTCAGCATCTACTCGAGGGTTTCTCGATGACACACAAATCCTATAAACCTAGAAGCCTACATACAGTATGTCCATAACACTGGTCTACATAATAAAAAAAAACACAAAAGAAATCGTCTGTCTAAACCTGGGTATCCCAAGTCCAGCCCCAGGGTTCACTGTCACATGACTTATCTCTTAAAGTATACAATCATTTCAAAGAATTGAAATTGATCGAATTTTTTAATATATTGAATATTCAAGATTCTGGACAGTCACGAATCAATATCACGCAAATATACATTATGATAATGATTGTGCTAAGAGCTTTGTACAAAAGATGAGCTTTTCCTCATGTCTAATCTCTTTTACTGAACCACGTGTTCAGATATGAATCACTGTCGAGTCCACGCCAGCTTGAGTGCACCCTGTCATTAAAGTATTAAATAACTCATAAACTCATGTAAATATTTCATTAACGTAACCATATCATTAGTGCTCTCGTGCTTCTGGACTCTATTGTTGCTCTGAACTCTACACCTTTTCCTGAACTGAAACTTTTTTCTTCGGTTGTGCATATGAACTTACAGCATTTTAAAATATAGATCCCCGAAAGAAAAAAAAAAGGAAGAAGATTGCAGGTAAATATTCCACACTGGTGTCTGAATACAAACCAAATTGATAAAGCGTAGGTTCATTTTGCTACAGCAGATAAATAAGCAAAATGTTCCTTCAGGTCATTAACAAAACACTATTCTTTTCATTTACATACTTTTGCCAGAATAATATTATGACTTTTTTAAGCATTGTAAATAAGTACATTACATTTAATAAACGGAACGATTGGGGTGCAATTTGTTCTTTACAAATACACTGCCTTTATCTTTTATTACCATGCACAATGTGGTCTCCCAGAACCTTTCTAAAACAATTTCAGTCCTGCAAATATGCCTGTGCCACCAGGGAAAAAAAACTCTATAGACATTATAACTTAGTCATTCAGTATATTCAGGTCATCAGCTGACTTAATATTTTTGCCACATAACATCTGTTGAGTCTAGACCTAACCAAATGAGGGAACCCCAGATCATAACACTGCCTCCAGAGGCTGGTATAGTGGGCACTATGCATGATGGATGCATGGCTTCATGCGCTTCCCTTCTTACCCTGACACACCCATTGTTCTGGACTCCCTTAAAATACGAATACGTACAAAGCATTGTCAGCAAATGAACGAACAAACCGTACTGAACGCTAGCTAGGTTGCACATTCATCCAGGAGCTGATCAAAACTTGACTGCGTCAGTGGAAAGTCAAGCAAAGCGAGTTTTCGAAAAAAAAAAAAATTTCGTGGGGTTTTGGTATTTTGTGCAAGCTTTAGTGAAGTCATAGCACCAAGGGTCCCAAGAAAGTCAGCAAGGATGGTAGCAAGAAGAAAAGGGAGACACTTTCAGTTTTGTTTTTAAAGCAGATAAATTATGTCAAGAGGAATCAAAAATTTATATTAAGTGACGTTTAATGTTTATTTTTTTTATTATTTACTTCATTTACATTAGTCTTTTTAAAATGTTTTGATTGGTTTTATGTGCAAAAATATTATAGTGTTGCAAATGGGTAATATTGGTAATATTTAGGGTGTCTGGAATGGATTCTTCGCATTTACATTAATTCCTATGGGAAAAATCGTATCACATTATGAATTTTTCGCCTTAACAACTCACCTCCAGAATGAATTAAATTCGTATGCAAAGGTTCTGCATTAGAGTCGTAATTAAAGTTGTAATTAGAGGTTTGGGTGGGCGGCGAAGGATTTTCACATTTCAACCCTAGCCAGAGTCTTAAGTTTGGAAATGTCCTAATACATTACATCTGAATAGGACCAGCGACTAGGTGGACTTTTTTATTTATTTATTCATTTATTTATTTTTTTATAATAATTGGATTCTGGATATCATCCTTCTGTTATGGTGTACAGAGATCTGTATGTAAAAATAATGACAGGCAGATGTGATATTTTAATACTTTAAAACCAGTAAGCTCAGGTAGTGTTTGACTGAGACTGGATGATTAACAGCAAACAGTTCTGTTTGTAATGTTTAGTTTGCTAAATGAGATCTGCGATAGCAAATATACATTCTGTTGGCTTACATGTCGTAGAAAAAAAATTGTGTGTGTGTGCGCATGTGTGTGTACTTACTGTATGGCACACACTCATACTGAACCTCCAGGTATTTGTATGTTCCAGGACACGGATCGGGAAAAACATCTGGGCCTGCAACCACTGCGCACTGGGTCCTGTTATTACACCTGAGAGAGTGAGAGTGAGAGAGAGAGAGTGAGAGGGAAGAATGAGAGGGTCCCAGAGAGAAAAGGTAGACAGAGAGAAAGAGAGAGAGAGAGAGAGAGAGAGAGAGAGAGAGAGAAAAGAAACAGCGAGTAGGGAGAGAGCAAAGACAGTAAAATGGAGAAAGAGAATGAGAAAAAGGAAGAGGGTAAATTGAGGTACATTGAGATAGACGGGCAGAAAATGAAAGAGAGGGAGAGAGAGAGAAGGGGAAAATAAAGAAATCGAGAAAGAGGACAGGGCAGATGAAATGTTGAATAGAAAGCATAGAAGGAGAGGAAGAAGGAAAGAAAGAAGGAAAGAAAGAAAGAAAGAAAGAAAGAAAGAAAGATAAAAAGGCAATACAATGTAAAAGTAGAAAGAAGAAGAATGAAAGAAGAAAAAATAGGGAGTAGACAGGAGAGTGATTGAGAGAAGGAAGAGAAAAACAGTTTTGTGTCAGATTCAGTGAGGCTGACGTTGTGATACACACTTATACACACACACATACACACACACACACACACACACACAAATATTAACTATATATATATGTATACTTCCAAATATATGGTGTGTGTATATGTGTGTGTGTGTGTGTGTGTGTGTGTGTGTGTGTGTGTGTGTGTGTGTGTGTGTGTGTTCTTGTGATGGATTGGCA
>JAOTRS010000033.1:8535599-8549372 GCA_028565755.1 Dinotopterus cunningtoni
TTGCCTGTAGACACAAAAAGTTGAGATGATTAATATGTGTGTGTGTGTGTGTGTGTGTGTGTGTGTGTGTGTGTGTGTGTGTGTGTGTGTTTTTCTTTCCCTTGCTCCCACCATTTTTTTGCACGTGTGTACATAAAAAACACACCACACAGGAACCGGGGCACAGAAGCTACAACACACACACACACACACACACATACAGAGAGAGAGAGAGAGAGAGAGAGAGAGAGAGACAGAAATCGAAGATGTCTTTACACTCAGCTTTATATCTCTCTCTGCATGTTACCATGGAAACCCCCCAGTCCGAATCCAGAGGGGTGCATCAAAATGCACACAAACATACAAATGCACACAGTTTGACACACACATTCACGCCCACCTAATCTCTCTCTCTCTCACTCTTTATTTCTTTCTTTCTTTCACACACACACACACACACACACACACACACACACACACACACTATATTTCATATCTTATAAAACTCCTGTCAGAGAGACAGAAAACAGAGAAAGTATTAAGTCCCTGTGTGTGTGTGTGTGTGTGTGTGTGTGTGTACTAATTGCACTGCTCAGTGAGTGAGACAGTCACACTCCCAGAGTGCCATGGGGCATCTCTGGTTTCCGGGGCGACAGCTCTCATGTGGCTCTGCTCAGTTATGACCTAATTTAGTGAGAGGGAGGGAGAGAGACAATTATTCTCCACTCTGTATACACAGGTATTTACATCTCCTGAAAGGCGCTCTCTCAATTTCCTCTATCACGTACACACACACACACACACACAAGCACAATCACAGAATATTTAGACCTGCCTGTTCTCAGCGAGTGTTTGATCAGAGGAGCTGCCAAAAGACGCTGACTGAGTAAAGTCGACAAAGAGGAACTAGCACAGTGAGCGTGCGCCTGTGTATGTGTGTGTGTGTGTGTGTGTGTGTGTGTGGTCACTATGGGAGTGAGGGGGCTTGAAGAGCTTGACTTTGAATGAATGTTTTATGATTCAGAGAGAGAAATGATGCGATGATATGTGTACGTCCTCCTACACACACATACATGCACACACACACACACACACACACACACTCACAATTTTGTCACTTTTTTGCTTTTGAAAGTCAATTTCACACAGCGAAGTACGTAACGTAGTCATATTCTGTGATATTCTGTTTAGCACTGATTATAATTATAATTAGAGTCTATATATAATTCTAGTCATATAAAGGCTTTTCGTAACAATTCGCCACCACATCTGAGGTAAATATCGACGTTCCGAGAAATTCTGTTTTGTTCACATTCTCAGAGTGTGCACTAAAAAGCTAGCAAAAAAAAACTGCTATGCGCTAGCTGAATAAAGCCTTAGATATTAGCTAGCTTTCATACTCAGGGTCCATTTTCCCAGTTACCTAGCAATCCAGTTCTCCCAACCTTAACCGCTAGAGCGGCGAGAGTTTAAGATCAAAAATCTGAAATCTCAGTTGTTGCCAGAAATATTAGGGCAAGTAATTTCTGTTCCGTGTTCAAGCCAATAAAAAACAAGCCAAGAGACTCCTAAATGCTAAAAGTGCCGAGTCTACACTTTTAGTCAATCTTGATTTATATATTGATTGATTAAACACAGCACAGCTTAGTGGTTAGCACTGTCACGTTGCACCTCCAGGGTCGAGGGTTTAATTCCCGCCTCAGGTCTGTATGTATGGAGTTTGCCTCTGATTGGTGGCTTTCCTCCAGGTACTCCGGTTTCCTCCCACAGTCCAAAGACATGCAGATATAGGGACATTGGCGTTTGAAAAATGCACATAGTGTGTGAATGAGGTTGTGTATGTCATACAAATATTCCTCACCCTTTTTTTCAAATTCATTTCCATATTTTATGTTCATTCTGAAAATGTGCTTTGCAACATTGACCACTGGTAATAAGGCTATATAGTATATTAAACTGGATTGAATGTATTGACTGATTGATTGATTGATTGATTGATTGATATATTTATTACAAGATTTTCCCAAATGAACAACATTATTTACAGTGTTGCCCCAGAAGAGATTCTGAATCAAAGTTATCAGTAGATGTTATCCAAATTATATCATCTTCCTCACATATCAGAGACCAGGGCTGTGACCAAAACCACATCATCCTACACTACCCAGCAGGAATTTTTCAGGTTAACATTAATTTGACAGTGTTACATATATTGACCCACTGTTGAAATTATGTTGAACCATTGTCAAATTTAATAAGAAAAATGTATTTATTTAGAACAAGGCTGATGTTTTTGCATTCTATTGAAGTGATTTTTTTATTTAACAGGTCCGCAGTAATCAGGCCTGGTTGTGGCAAGTGTAATTTAACTTTAATTTTGTATTTCTTGAGTTATCTTTGTGTAATATTAAAATTTGTTTGATGATCTGATTCAGTAAAGTGTGACAAATATGCAAACAATCGGGGGGGGGGGATTTTTTCAAGGCAGGGAACTTGAACGCTCATCTTAACTGTCACAACACTAAGTGCTAAACTCTTGTCCAAAAGAGAACCTGCCTAGTGAGGGCACAAATATTGCTTTTCCAATCAATAGTAAAACACTGGAGAACAATTTACCAACCCATTAAACTGGGAAGCAGCGAGGACAAAAACCCATTTTGAAAAGTTGTGCAGTTAGAACCATATCACGCTACAGTAGTGCAGCTCTCGTGTATGAGTGTGACATGACCAGGTCAAGAGAAGTATAATTTTCTGCTTTTACATCCTGGTGTTGCTTAATGATCTTTAGTTTCACTTCACCTTTGCCTCTTGCTGCCTCCTACAAAACTAAAGAGTGTGTACAAGAGGCATGAGATACACACGCGGTGTGTGGAAAGCTGTTGTGTTCATGTTTACAAAACAGCTTTTCAGCCCCATGAGCAGCAGCATTACTCTTCAACCTTAAACACTGTATAGAATGCAGAGAAATGTGTTCAGCCTTCAATAAAATGTCCTTCACAGCTGGAAGAATCGACTGCTGCCCAATGTCAAAAGGATTCTTTGCCTTGGCAACATGTTTAGCCACCGAGCATGATGTCTTAATGCAGTGACATTAACTGGAGTTGCAGACTTTAGCGACTGCCTCTGACTGACTTGTTCAGATCTTCTCCTCTCAAAATAATCTCCTGGCCTGTCCTTCAGAGTAGGATGTTTAGTCTCCAATTGCCAAAGTAACTTTGAAGGCTTCACAGACTCATTTTCAAGCTTCTCCCTGCACTTTACACACTAGAGATTTGGAGAATTAGCATCCCAAGAAGCGATGGCACCGTATCTTATGTAGCTGTTTTCATCATTTCTTTAAAATTTTGCTTTCTTCTTCTCAGTCTCTCCCTTATCTTCACAGTCTGTGGGCCCTGGTAAAAAAAAGTTTGTTGGTGTAATTTGTTTCTTCATTTTCTCATTCATTTTTTTTCTCTCACTAGTCAGCTAGTTTTTTATCTGCTAAAAATGATCACAGACCTTGCATACATACTGTACATATGACCCAGTGGTGATGTCACAAGTCAAATGTTTTCTTTGTATATTTAATTTCTAAACTTTTTTGGGGGGGGTAGGGATTTAATTTTCTCCCTAATTTAGTTAGATCAAAGTCCCACCTGCCATTACTCCCACATCAAGGCTACGACTTCCAGTCAGGGAGGGCAAAGACTATCATGTGTTTCTTTTGAACCACACAATGCCACCAACTGCAGTAGATCCGTGATTGATGTGAGAGCGCTGAGAGAGCTCGACCAATCAGCTCTCTCTCTCTAGGCTCCAGGCTGTGGGAGGCTACAGCATCACCCGGGATTTGAACTTGCAATCTTGTGAACACTTTACCGCTGCATCAATCAGGGCTCTATTTTCTAATCTTTCAATAAAATTATACTGGATTATTGTACATTTTGCTTCAAGATTTATCTGAATTTTCTTGTGGTTTGCAATGAAGTTTGATATTTCCAAGAAAATAAATAACACAACAAAATGCAGTGAGCCTACATTTACCTTTCCCTTGATTCCTAAAATTTTCAAGGCCCGTTTCGACCCTACACATGGCCTGGCATACCAAGTCTGGTATACAGGCCCTGGGGGTTGGGAACCCCCACTTTACACCACTAATACTAAACATTGAGCGTAATAATAATACTCACACCACAGCTTTCCTGCCCAAACAGCAACTGCATTACCATACAATAAACTAACCCCAAAAATTTACCAAAACTGTCTCTCTATGACAGCTAACATAAAAGCTTAACTACATTTCCTTAAATTTAAGTCATTACCATTCAAACTTGTGCCAGCACTTCATTTTGCTGTGGTGAGCAAAGCTGTTATGATGGTACCTACAGTACCCTAATACAATTTTGTATGGTAGACTAGTAATAATACTGCTAATTGACTCATGTTAGCTTAAAAATGTAAACACGTCAATTAAAAGGGGTAGTCACACCTGTGTTCAATGTCATGGTCCTGCCTCCTCTACAATTTGATCCTTCTCTCTATATACTGTACCTTCTACCAATACTAGTGAGGTCCCTACTGTATGTAAGTATCTTTCTCCCATCAGCCAACTGCAGGACTGTGACCTAACCAGTCCTTGCACCTATCTCTTACCCAACAGGGGACTGCTAAACCCAGGGCATGCTGGTTCGAGGTCCAGCCAGGGACAGATGTCGTTAGTAAGGCTGTAAAGTGTTGTTTGGGATCCCCCTGGAATGGCCATTCCCTCTCAGTCAAGATTAACTTTGGATGTGCCAAATGCCATAAATGTAAAGTACAGTAAATGCTGATTACTGTATATTAAAGGAAATAAAATTCATTAAATTAAAACAGAAACAAGGTGACAGGAAGCACATGCAAAAAGCATCAAAGGTGGAAAAGGCTGCAGAGGCCGCACCACTGGAAACACAAAACAGAACTTGCACCGCTTTGCCGAGCAAATTTTTTTTTTTTTTACCAATTTCAGATAAATTATCTAAAGAAAATGCTTGAAGAAGGTTTCCACAGAGAGGAAGAACTTCATGTGAAGATGTTTACAAAATGGGAAGCCATGGAATTACATTAGATTAGCCTTTATTAGAAAAGGTTCTCTTGGAGACTTAATGTACAGTATTGCTTACACAAGGATATTAGATGCTATATGCAATACTATTGACAATGTTTTAATAGAATATTAAACCACAACCTTGGTGTAGACTCAACACTTGCATGTATCTGTAGGTTACTTTATTATAAAGTAAAGTAAGTGTGAAGTTATTTCTTACACTTTTGAGCCACAAGAGAAGATGGACTAATAGGTCACGCAGGACAGTGACATTACAGGTCATTGCACCTAAGTTCTACCTAACTGCAAAAACTGTAGCCTGCTGGTTCTTGTATGGATCTCTTACTGTTCAGACAGGACAGTGTCAGGAACCAGTCTTGCACCATTCTTTATCTACCAGCCAACTGGTGAAACCAGAGCATGCTGGATCTACAGTAGGTCTGGCCAGGCCAACCTGGCTTCGGAATGGGTGTAAAAACGCAAAAAGAGGAACGATTCACAGATTAGCATGTCATCCTTTCACTGGGCCCATGCTAATCTTCTCTGTATCGATTCAGTGTTAGCGTATGCCCTTGAAACAAGGACCCCATCCTGTTGGCCAAAGACCTCTATGAGAAGGACTGGGACTTAAGGAGACACTTAAAGGAGGGAAGGTGTCAAAGTGTCCTTCGGGCAACGATATGACCACTGACAGACAAAGACCCGGCAAGCCAGATCTTGTTTACTAATAAGTCTCAGTATCTTTGCAAAGGGTCGAGGCCTTGGCCACCAGATGCACCCTTTTCTATTAGTACTGGTCGTTGCTCATGTGGACCCCTGTAATGGTTAGACAAGACAATAACATGAATAGTCCATACGACTATCTTTCACCAAACAACAGACTACAGAAGCCAGAACATGCTGTTGTTGCGCCCAGCTGTTGTTGTGACATTATTCACAGCTCTGTTTAACAGCTGCTTTGTTCTTGTACACACTTACAGCTCTTTTTTACACAATTGTACTGTTAAATTACACAATTTCATTTTTGAAACTTCATTTTCATCCCAAGACTTTCTCACATTTACTAGGCCATATCAACTATTAAGTTTTACACGCCTCCACACTCCAGATTTTGACCTTTGTGCCTCAAAACATTTGGAATGAAATTTTAAATGAATTACTAAAAACGACCCAAAATGTCCTGCCTTTTCCAGCTACTGTAGATGCTCAATTTTGTAGCAGCATTTGACATGAAAGCTGAAGAGGGAAACGTGTTAACACTAACTTTGGCCAAACCTGTGAGTAAACATGGATGTATAGTACTCTGCAAATGTCTTAAGCCACCCCACATTTCTTCAAGGTTTGCATTAAAAGTGCCAGACTTTCTCGTATTTTTATGTAGTCTTGACAAATAGTTTCCCAGACTTCCTGAACGATGTTTATGCCTCTCATTTTCCATTCAGTCCCTGTACCTGACCAGTTTCAGAGAAATGTTTTTTTTTGTTTGTTAAGACACACAGTGCCTTATGGATCAAATCACGCATAAAAAAACATGTAATTTAAGGCATGAACCAGCAGTGTTGGGGGATAACGCATTAAAAAGTACTAGGATTACTTTTTTAATGTAATGAGTAATCTAACGCGTTAAGACCGCAATTTAAGTACTCAGTTATTTAGTTATATTTTCAAAAATGCAATCCGTTATTCAGACAATTTATTCAATCCGTGAGCCAGATAGCAGTGATTCCGTTAGTGTGTGTGTGTGTGTGTGTGTGTGTGTGCGGTTTGACTCGCGGTGAGAAGAGGTGTTTGGCACCGTGACTAGCCACAAGTGACCTCCCGACATTCTGCGAAGTTCTGCAAGGTCTGCGAGGACCGACGCGCGGAAAGATGGAAACATAATCATGAACGTAATCATGAATCAATTCAACGTAAACGTGAATCATGATGAACCGTCTTTCCGTCTTATTAGCGCTACTGTCTCCTCAGTCCCTGCTGTGCAGGTGTGTACGTGTTACATCGGTTCATTTGTAACTACAATTTGAGCAAAAATGGACGCCTCACTCGTGATTTGCGCGAAAGAAGAGAAGTGTGCAGCGATTTGTGACTCGTTCGAGACGGGCATCGGAACAACTGTCGACACTCTGCAAACACTTTGTTTTGAGATGTAAAAGTGTCCTCCCTATAGTCCTGATCTCACTCCATGGGACTTTCACCTGTTTGGTCCCCTGAAAGCAGCCCTGCGAGGACGGAGATTCAGGCTCGCAGCTCAGCCTAAAACATTTTTTAATAAGGGGAATACAGTACGGAAGAAACCTTGAGGACAGGTGTACAAAGTGGACTGAAAAGCATGGAGATCATGTCGAATAATTATGTATTTGTCTTTTCTAAAAGTTCATTAAAATAAATTCTACAACTTTTGCCCATGTGGAATGAGCCGAAAAAGAAAACACCTAGCATTTGAAGAGAAGCATGTTTCTTACTGTGTGTTAAACATAAGAAAAATCTAGTCTTTAGCCAAATGACAAAAAAAATCATTCAGTCTGATTCCGAGTACAAAATGCTCAGGCTGCACTAATCATAACAAGTTGAATCTGACCTTGTGATTTTCTAATCCTAGCAGAAAATCAACCTCACCGAACACAAAATATACCCATCTAGCCCAGAGGTCATTGCTTTAACACTGCGTGGGATGTGGTAAAGAAAAGTTTCTATATTAAATGTAATAATGTCTTCATTTAATTGGGGTTTGTACTGCGCTTGTCATGTCCGGATACACGGTTTCTCAGTGTGCTGTTTGGTAGATGTCTCAAAGGGTCGGAACCTACAGTAGTAACCAATGTAGTCAAACTGTAAGGAAAATGACTGAAACGTAAACATATTAATGCTCGGTGCAGCAGGAGTGCTCGGTGGCCTGATTGATGAGTTTTACATTAGTACAGTTTTATTCAATTTTATACCTGCAATTGTTGAACAATGTTAAATAAACACCCAAAAATATTACCAATATCACCAATTTCTAACACTATAAATATATCTTTGCATATAAAAACAATCAAAACATTTTAAAAGTACACGTAAATGAAGTAAAATATGAAACACTGTAAATAGACATTTAAACCCCACTTAAGCTTAATTTAAGATTCCACTGCTTTAAAAACCGAACTCAAAGTGGCCACTTTTTCTTCTTGCCACCGCCCTTGCTAACATTCTTGGACCCCATAGTGCTACTGTACGTCTTTACTAAATCTGGCACAAAATACAAAAAACCCACAAAAAATTATGTAAACTTGCTTCGCTTGGATTTCCACTGATGCAAACAAGTTTCGAACGCTCCTGGATGTTCGTGAAACTTAGTACGTGCATTAATCTCATGCTTAAATTTCAACAAACACCTCTATTTACATTATCAAAGCAACACAGCTGAAACGCACCTTGCCTTAGGTTGGCATCCAAAGAGCGCAGCTAAGAACGTACAGGCATGTGAAACAAGAATCAGGACTGAGTTGTGATTGCACAAGGGACTGAAGTAAGTTTTATAAATAATATGCTACCGATGATCTTCTTTTGACTCGCACTCTACTGACTGCTGTAGAACATCAGAAAACTCTTGGTACCAGGCAGAGACAACAGCGGTAGGCTGGGAGAGATGGCGATAAATAAGCTAGCTATCTAATTTAACTTGCTTGCACATCTGCCTAAATGATTGTATAAATTAACAGTATAATTGATCAGATTAAGTCTCAGCTTGGTTTTAGTATAGAAACTCTCCTGGGGTCTTCACACACTAGAGTTTAAACTCTCTAGAGAATACTTTAGTTAAAGTGCTGACTCAAATTAAGGAATAATAGTCCGCGTGGAATGGTCTTTGCCTTGAAAATATAAAAAAAATAAAATTATTGTGGAAAGCAGAAAAATGCAGATGTACAGCACTTTCACCAGAAGCCACATGACAGTAGCAGTAACAGTGGGTTAAGCCAGGGAAGTCTGTATGACACATTAGCACTTCTCATACATTCATCAGAATTTCAGAAACGAAAAAAAAATTATGAATTGATTGATTGATTGATGCGGGCCCATGGCTTATGTCCAGCAAAGTCTCTACTCAGCAGCAACCTCATTTCCCCTCTCGTTTGTACCAACCACTCAACAGTCAGCATCACCAGTACACTAATCACCTTCATTGTTTCTCACTGTTTTTTTGGGTTGTTTTTTTTTGCTTAATTGGTCACTATGTGGCTTAAGAAATAATAATAAAAAAAAAAAATTCTCTGAAACTGGACTGGAAATGAGAACCAAAACCTCACCCAAAAACACTGCAATTTTTTCCCCCATTATTATGAAACAATTTGTGAAATTCATATTATTACATGAATATAAGATTTTTATGCTTATTTCTGGTGAAATGTTACTAAAATGTTACTAGTTTTTAGTAATTAATTTCTTGAAAATAATTAAATAATTATACAATAATTAAACATATTTTTTCATTTGCAATTTTAGGAACATTTGGCTAGAAATGTTTTGGTTTGTTGTAATCTTACTTTAAGAAATTATAGACCGTTGGTTAAATTCAAGAATATTTCACTTTATAAGATGTCATTTCTGTGCAGTGAATGAAAGGCAAAAAAAATCCTTCAGGAAGCCTGGAGAACTATCCCTCAAGGGTACATTAAAAATACAAGAAAGTCTGACTCTTTGGAAGCGAAATATGAAGAAAAGAGTGCTGGTTCAAGACCTTTGCACAGTACTGAAGCTCTCACTACCTCCTTCTGTCAAATTAAGCTACTTAGATCGCGAACACATTGTCGATCTCATAATGAAAAAGTCTTTTGATGCTTTTAGGATCTAAAATTCGAAAGAAAAATGCAGACCAACACCAATCAGCCATGATATTAAAATTACCTGCTAAATATTGTGTAGGTCTCCCTTATGCTGCCAAAACAGTTCTGACCCGTATGGAATATTTTAATGAAAGAGTAATCAAGATAAATGAGGTATAATCTAAGTGTGAGGCCTAATCAACACAACATAAGGACTACGAATGATTATCGTAAGTGTGGTGTGTATACCCACACACTGAGTGATCTGTGTTATTAGAACTGATTAAGTTGTTATTCATACACACGTATGGAGGCGTTCAAGTCAAACCGGGACTTTTGATGGTGCAGAATAACAGAATTTATTTCTGTATAAGCCCCTGCTACACTAATGCACTTATCCCAGTGTTTCACTGGTGCTTGGATACCATCAAAGTAAAAGTTTTCTCGATACACCAGAATCGTGCTCGGATTGCCTGTTTCAACGTCTGAAACGCTGGCCTCCCTGGAAGTCCTCTTATGGCCCAAACATGTGGAAATGGCTTGGAGCGACGGGTATATATGGTGATAACTCCCAGTCAAGTTCGTGTAATGTGCAAGCCATGTTAATGAATGATTATGTGCACAGTTCCCATAGACAAATGCGTCTCGTCTGGAAGTTAGCGACAAGCTATTCGCTGATTTTTAAGGAACAGGCATTCCACTCCCTGAATGTTTATGGGAATGACTGCACTGGCCTCCGCACCACCTCGGCCAGGATCAACATCCACAGATGTTTGGCCTTCTTTAAAACGTTTGCGCCATTCAAATCTTTTATTGCGGCTAGAAGTCTCATTAAACTGTGCTTGAAGTCTTTTGTAAATGTCAGTCGGTTTTACGGCTTCATTCACGAGGAATTTTAGCAGAAGTCCTGGTTCGACTTGAACGCCCCTTGTCCCTGTCTCTTGTGCCACCATTAACATTTGTAGGGAGACACAAGACAAATATGTAAAGAACAGAAAATGAGGACAGTATATAAATGATGATCTTTGCTACCAAGAAACTTGACTCCTTCAATCTGATGGTTTAATTTCCTTTTCAATTTAAACAAACTCCATGAAGACACGGTTTGACCAGGTTGGAATGGAAGAACTCAGATGACCTCAACCCATAAGCACACATGTTGGTCAGGTGTTCACAAATTATTAACGACGTAATACTAAAGAAAACATCACTGTATGTACAGTATGTTTGTTTGTTTGTTTGTTTTGTAATTGCTAAAATATTGCGCTCTGGAGATCACATCAACTATTTCGGGAAAAGCTTATTACAGTTGTTGTTGTTTTTCCCCCTCTCAAAGATGCCGCATTGTGGCGAACTTCTACACACGTTTTACATTTACATTTATTCATTTGGCACACGCCTTTATCCAAAGCGCTTTGCAAGTGAGGCAGAAAAGAATCCAAGTGTCGAGTTGTTCGAGGACTTGACAGCTTTACAAGTGCTGCAGAACATTTTGCAAATCCCTTTATATTGGGAGAAAAAAAAATCTCAGACATAAGAGGAGAGAAATGTCAGACACCATGAACTTCTGTCTCCTTGGGCAAGGCCTTCCTTTTCTCCTACTTTGTTCTTCTGCTTGTGTGTATGTGTGTGTGTGTGTTAGCTGCTGGCAGGCGTATCAACTGTATACATGAATGCATTATACTTTCTTGCATGACTTCTCTGGAGAGAATTTCAGCGTGACTACTCATCATTCTACAGCACTAACACATGGATTTTTCATCTTTATACCAGTTTCGTAAAAAAAAAAAAAAAAAAGAAAGAAAGAAAAAAAAACTTGAAAAAAGCTTTGAGTACTGAGAATCACGCCTGGGAGTGTGCAATAACACTGTGTAAGCAATTGTTTCCTGTAGCTTGACTTGTTAGGGATCACGCTTCTTCTCCCAACATCAGGGCTTCGATTTCCACAAGCTGATGAAATTGCAAATGAGAACTGTACAAGTCCATTTTGTTCTTCTGCAAATACCACATTCTTGTGATCTAATAATGCATTAGTAATTCTACCTTTTCAAACAGATCTTGCAAAAAAAAAAAAAAAAAAGAATTAATATTGGTAAAATAAAAGGTGCATTCCCAGTCAAACTCCAAAAAAATGACTTTGAAAAGAAGTTGTAATGATCTTCTCAGCCTCCAAAGACAATTCGAAAAAGGCCGTGTATGACAGATTGCTTGGCAAATGTGTGCGTATTCTTCTTGACATTTAAACAATATCGCACGAGCGACTGTGCTGCTGTACAGAATAGCAGCACGGCTGTGAGTCGCCTCTAGGTGGAAGACCGCGCGAGGCATGTAACCACAGTGGTGCTGATATCGGGTACAGCGGTAGTCTTGCTTGTGCCATTTTGCTTTTATATGCACAGCAATTCTATGAACAAGATATTCATAACGAGTAACATTTTAGACACAATCTGGGCAAATACTCATTTTACATATTTTGTGTGTCCCGACAGAAGGAACAGCTGGTTAGAGCTTTGCGTGTTGCTCATAGTAAGCGTAGTAACCATTTAAGTAAAAGAATCAGAATTTTCTATAATAAACACAGACATATTTGTCACACTTTAATGATTCAAACTAATTTTAATATTACTTAACCAAATACTTAACCAATATAAACTGGCCCTATGCAAAAAAAAAAGTAATTGCCCCCTAAATCTAATAACTTGTTCTGCCACCCTAAGTCTTTCCCAGTGCTGTGGAAGAATTTTGACCCACTCTTCTTTTTAGCCACATTGGATGGTTTTCTTTAGCCGTTTCTAAACGCATTGTTTAAGGATCTCAATCAGATTAAGTTCAGACGTTGACTAGGCCAATACAGAAACCTAATTTTGTATTTTTGTAAACTATTCTGAGATGAACTTGCTGGTGTTTTTTCAGATAATTGTTCTGCTGCATAACCCAAGTGCACATGAGCTTGAGGTGCCATAAACTGAAATACTTTGTTTATAATATGTTTTTGAATTTCTTTAGATCGTGGCATAATGTATTTATGAGGCTGATAAACTCTTGTCATCCCATACCACTTCCACCGATGTAACATGCCTAAGGCTACTCCTCCTGTTCAAATGCACCCTGAACCTTATAGTGGACTATCTAGCACAACTCCCTGGATTAGGAAACTGCGTGATGTAACATTTTATACATCACGTCACTTTGCCTCCACTCGTCACTTTACCTCCACTTTGTCATTTTAATTGTTTACTTGTACCACAGTGTACTAGGAAACAGTTGTTAAACCTTATTACGGGTTCTTTATACTGCAAATTAAAAATTCTATTCTATTTTTTAAATGTATTTATCTTTGTATTTATTTATTTACTATTATTAATATTATTATTTTAATTTTATTTTTTACTATTATTATTATTATTATTATTATTATTATTGTTGTTATTTTATTGATCTATTTATTTATTTGACCTTTCACTGTAATTTTATTGTTCACCGACCTTCTATTTCCTTGTTCTCGAGAGGCTAAGACAAAATACGACTTTTATCGTACCTAGGTATATATGACAATAAAAATCTTGAATCTTGAATCTCGTTATGAGATCTTTTCTCATAATGCAACGGTTCGCTTTGTTAGACAGGTTCAATTTTGTGATTTCTTGATTCATCAGGTCTGGCAGTAATTACAGTAGGTAGACAACCAGAATGCCTATTACCACCGTGCTTACCGCCGCGGCAAAACGACAGCGGCCAAAATAAATCAGTTGCTGTAATCACATGATATAATCTAAATCCTAGATATAAAGGTATACATTTACTTTGCTTAAATTCGATGCAAATAAGAAATGCCTAAATTTAATTTAAATTCTAAATTTGTACTCTAATTTTAGTACTGTGATTGTAAATTCGTTTAATGTTTCACTTGTATTTCATAAGGTTTTGCCA
>JAOTRS010000033.1:8573107-8583890 GCA_028565755.1 Dinotopterus cunningtoni
ACAAATAGAACCAGGATTAACAAAAATACAACCCTGTTAATACAACATAATACTAATAACCTTGTGTGTGGGTGAGAGAGTAATTCCATTTGGGTTTAAGAATATAGCTTTCTTGCTATATTAGCCTTAATAATTGCACAAATACAAAGTTTTGTATCCTCTAAGGTAATCACTATATAATAGAAAAAGGAAAAAAAAAATAAGCAAATGAGCTACATACTACTTAACTACATTTTTTTTTTTCAAAGCACCTTATATTATATAAGGTTCTTTACAACTTATATTACAGCAATTATTCTTTTTTAGAAGGAGTCTTTTATCCCATTTCATATCTTTATTTGCCGATTTGATTCCCCTCTTCCTTGCGCAAATGCTCCAGATGTGCAGCCTTCCTCGAGTCGTTCTGAAGGTTTTGAATAGGATTTAGGTCTTGGCTGTGACTTTGCCACTCCAAAATGTTGATCTTCTTCTGAAGCCAATTGTTTGTGAATCTGGGTTTGTGCCTTGGCTCATTATTACGCTGGAAGGTTACATTTTTCATCACTCTAAGCTGTTTAATTAAAGCTGCAGGTTTTGTACCAAAATAAAAGGGGCGTTCAAGTCAAACCGAGACTGAAATTTCTTATGAATGAAGGAGCAAAATAGATTGACATTTCCAGAAGATTTCAAGCACAGTACGATGATGAGTCTCTTGAATGGTGTAAACGTTTTAAAGAAGGCCATATATCTGTAAATGACAATCCTGTCTGGGGTAGTACAAAGCCCACTGTAGTCGTTCTAGTAAACACTCAGCGAATAGAATGTCTGATCCTTAAAATGGATATTTGTTGCCAACTTGACGAAGAAATTAATCTGTCTGTGGAAACTGTACAAGCAATCATTCACGAAAACCACTTGCACATTTCAGGTACCTGACTGGGCGTTCTTGCCACATCACCCTATAGTCCTGACCTCACTTCAAGCCATTTCCATTTGGACCAATAAAGGGGTTCATGGGAGGCCATCGTTTTAGGCGTGAAGCGTACAGTCAGATCACTGCGCCAGGCTACTAAGAAAACTTTCTAACTTGATGGTATCCAAGCACTAGTGACACACTGGGATAAGTACGTTAGTGTAGGAGAGGATTATATAGAGAAATAAAGGGAGTTTTTACTCTTATAACCGTGTTCTATCATTCTGCACAATCAAAAGTTTGAGTATTGTGTTGCCATGGACATGCTTCACCGTGGGTATGGGGCTCTTTCTTTAGACAATAATGCATTTTGCCACATCATTTAGGGTTATTTAAGTTGTCTTGGAATTTGGCTTTGGTTTTACCAATATTGCATTAAAAAAAATTTTTTTTCTTTTTCTACCTAAAATTTCCATTTGTTGTTCATTTGCGAATTCTTGCTTGCTTTATTACTGTATAGTATTATAATACTGTAAGGCATTGGAATAAGAAGATTATAGTGCCCTGAGAACCAGCCGCTCACTGTGCTTCCTGATGCCTTATGTGGTAACACCTTCCATATCCTGTATCCAGACGAGTTTACATCCAAACGGCTCTTGTCCGCTAGAACCCTTTTGTTTAACCAGGAGAATGCAAATGTATTTCTTACGCCCTGTCTGTCTCCAGGTCTCTCTATGACTGACAAGTTAATGACTGGTTCTTTTGATGTTCGGAACGTAGCACCGCTTTAAATGTGCTCTCTTTGCTGAGAATAAACAGAGATCTTCAGACATGCGTGTGTGTGTTTTTCTCTCCCAGTTGATCGGGCCCGGACCAGTAAGTGTATCAAGGTGCGATGGATGCAACAAGCAATAACTCTTCTTCTTTTAATTCAGCTTAAAACTTATCTCGGACACACTTCTTCCTTTTTAAACCTAACATTAACAATAAATAAAAAAAGATGGCATGATTTGTTTTGCAATTTTAATTAAATAAAGGATGTGTAGCTATTTATACCCTGGTAGACCCTTAAATAATTACGTCCAGCACTACTGTAGCGTCCACTGAATGGACACACAAACATAGACTTAATAAGGGTCAGAGAATCTGACACTCAGAAGCTTAGCATGATGCCTGATAGCTAAAGACAACTGAAAAACAGTATGTTACAAACCTCTTTAGCTGCTGATTTATGAGAAATTTCACCCAGACCTTCAGTCTTCGAGATCATAACCGAACGAGCAAATGATCTACCAAAATATCTAGCCTCATTAGCTAATTACGGCACTCTCCCCTTACCCACTATGCTAGCCCTGATTCAGCAAACTGGAGCGTATAATTAGGTTTCATTAATTATACAGAATGGATGTCAAACCATTGTTTTAAAAGTCAGGAAAAGTGGTGAAATATTTACATGCTTTCTCTGCCAGTGCCCTACTATTTCATGCTCTGCCTTGTGTTTGTGCCTGACAGGAGGAGAGAGTGAAACTGAATAAGACAGAAATGCGGCATGAGAGGAGGAACGTGGTTGCAAACACCTTTTTCTGAGTGTTAATGCACTACTCGGGCTTTCCTGGCAGTATCAAAAGCGTGGGGCGCTTTGTGTGCGTGCATACACGCTCACACACACACACACACACACACACACACACACACACACACACACACACACACACACAGACAGACACACAGCACAGAGAATATAAGAGCAAAAGCAACATTCTTGTGATAAAATATTCAGGACTGCTGCTGTGTCAGTACAGAGACAGAAACACAGCAATGCAATACATAATGTCCTTAAAGCATGCACGCACACACACTGAAATTCCAAACAAAAACACAAGTTCACTGATAAAGTCTTTTGTTCTGTACATAAATTTGTACTGTCAAAATACATAAATACACACACACGTGTTTATGTGTGTGTGTACAATCATGTTCAAAATGTAAGTACCCCCTCTTTTAATTTTATTTGTTATTGTGTAAAAATATCATACGAATTTGCAGATTATCCACAAATGGAAAGTATTCAAGACATCGACCGCAAGGTCAGAACGTGCAATGCTGAGAGAAATACAAAAACCCATGAGCTACATCTCAAACCCTACACTCACTGAGCATGGTAAACGTTCAAGGCAGCACAATTAGAAGAAGACTGAACAAATGCGGTTTGTTCAGAGGAGTTGCCAGGAGAAAGACTCCTTTGTCTAAAAAGAACACAGGAGAACTACTAAGGTTCGCAAAACTGCATCTGAACAAGCCACAAGGCTTCTGGAACAATGTCTTAAAGACAGATGAGACCTAGTCAAGTCGTTTTGCCTTAAAAGCCAGCGCCATGTTTGCCAAAAATTTGCTATGTTTTGAGGAGTGATGATTCGGCCGTGAGTTGGGCAAATGTGAGGACAGGGAAATCTTGGTCAAAACTGGGGCATGCAACAGTACGAAGATCCAAAGATCTGTTCATAAGCGAATGCCCGAAAACCGCAATGAACTGAAGCAATGTTGTAAAGAAGAATGGGACAAAATTCTTTCACATAAATAAGAGAGACTGATGAAGTCAAGCAAGTGGTTTTCATGAATAATTGTGTTTACAGTTCCCACAGACATATACGTCTCTTCCGCAAGTTGGCAACAAGTTACCTGCCGATTTTCAAAGATCAGACGAGCATTTTCCAGGGAGGCCAGCATATCGGATGTGAAGTAGGTGGTCCAATTATGTCTCTGGCGTATTGTCCACCTTGATGGTTTCCACTACTGAAATGCTTGAATAAAAAAATAAAGGTAGTTTTTAACTTTCTTAACTGTGTTATAAGTCCCTATAAATGCCCCTACATATGTATTATATTATATATAGGTTATTACAACTATACACAAATGTGGGGCAGGGGTAGCTCAGTCGTTAAGACATTGGACTACGGTTGAGAAGATCTCAGGTTCAAACCCCACAACTACCAAGTTGCCACTATTGGGCCCCTGAGCGAGGCCCTTAACCCTTGAGTGCTCAGATGTATAATGAGATAAAAATGTAAGTCGCTCTGGATAAGGGCATCTGCCACATGCCTGGAATCTAGACGTAGCACAATAATGTTAACAATACTATAGTTGATGCCAGAAAAAATCCCTATTCCACACTTTTATGTGCTGTGCATTCTGAGATGCTTTTCTGTTCACAACGGTTGTTAAGAGTAATTCTTTGAGGTACTCTAGACTTCCTGTCAGCTCGAACCACTCTGGCTGTTCGTCTCTGACCTCTCTCATTAACAAAGGGTTTCTGTCTGCCAAACCGCTGCTCACTAGATAGTTTTTTTTCCCCTGCACTATTTTGAGTTAAACTCTAGAGACTGTTCTGTTTTGAGTGGAAATCCCAGCTAATCAGCAGTTTTCTGAAATACACAAACAAGCCCATCTGGTCCAAACAACCATCCCATGATCAAAGTCTATGAGCTCATATCTACAGTTCATTGACATACAGTGCGTTATGTACAGTAATATATTAATATATTTGCTTTGAACTATATATACTGTAAAAATACAAAAATCTGTCATCTATGAACCATTAAAAAAAAACGAAATCTTCTACACATACTTTACTCCAGGAGTTTTCAAACTCATTGCATTACAGAACACCATTTAATGGGGTGAAATAAATCCATGTACCCCTAAGAACAGAGTAATTTAACATAATCCAGCTTTTCAAATACCAGACTCCTATTTAAAGGATTTGCACGATTTATTGGAGCCCTAGCGTTTTTTTATTATTATTATTATTATTCCGGGACTTTTCACTCACAGAACAGTTCTTCACTAAGCTGTTCATTAGATTCAAGTTGACAAAAGTTATTGAGCTTTGGATTAAACCCAGTTGGTTCAAGTGACTGGTCGAATTGGCTAATAACTATGATAACGCAATAATAGTGATGATTATTTTGGCAATGGACACTTTGGACAATGGACAGTAATTTGCACCACTACAACTAAAATTAAAAAGCTCAGATCCCCTGCAGGTTTAATCTGGTTAAAATGATTTACGGAAATTTTATTACAGTACTAGGTTTTATTAAGAATTCTGCAGACTATCTATTTCTACAAGACCATGCTACTGTATCTGTGTTCAATCAGAAACAACACAAACAGGAACGTCCTATTGAAAATCTTTCAGCTAATCTTGTATAGGAAGGCTGATGCATTATCTTCTCTGTGTAGTCTGCCGAGTTTACAGGCAGTTTTGCCAAAAAGGACGAGGACGAGGAGGACGAGGTGGAGGAGGAGGAGGAGGAGGAGGAATGCAATTACTGAGGTGCTTCCAGCCCACTACAGATGTGATAGAAAGGTTTTTGCGCGCAGAATCTCAATCAAGTCGTATGTCTTTTCTGAGCCCCTGAGTTTCATATTTACATTTCATATTTCGCTTACTTTCTGAGAAGTTACAAACAAACATGTTTTGTATCTCTAATTAACAATTTTAAATAACAAAGTTCACTATCTATGGATGTTTGCATTGCCCTAGGTCATCTTTTGTTATCTTAAGCAGTTTCAACTGCACTGAAAAAAGAAAAAAGATTCATGTATCATCATGTTTAAATTAAGGCCAGCATTTCCATTCGAGTAAAAGATAAGGTGAACAAAAAAATAATGGTAAAAATTCATTGGTATGTTAATGCCAAACTTATCAAACAGAGATAAGTCGATTTGCGAACGTAATTTCTTTTAGTAAAACTGTGTATGAAATATGTGTATGTTACAGCTACACAAGGCCGAAATCTTTTTTTTTTTATTTGATTGTGTACAGTTTAGATTAAACCCCCAAGATTGTGCTCTTACTGGACAATAGAGTGGTTTAAAAGGCACAAAGCGTCTCTGTTGATCACACAAAGGTTTTTTAGTTGTGTTTATATTTTTAATAATTTTCACCCAATGCTTAAACCCCAGCTACTGGATGCAGTGCCGGTCCCAAGCCCGGATAAAATAGGAAGATTGCGTGCCAAGAAACCTGTGCCAAGTTGTTGTGCGGATTGGATGGTCCACTGTGGCGACCCCTCGATGGGTGCAGTTGAAGGTCCAACAACAACCACTAGAGAGTAAAAGCATCACAGTTTCAACAAGAGGCACCCTTCGGTTCTGAGATATTACTCCAATGCAGAAGTGCCAAAACATGCAGTTCCTCACAAGACCACTAGGCTCCAAAAGTGAGTCAATGCCCACAGATTCACAGGTTAAAATGGCAATCTTAACAGAAATAAACATGTGTGCAGGCAGGTACAAAAATGGTTTTGGTCTCCATAGCTAGAGTTCCCATTAATTACAACTGGGGTGATTTTTTCTCATAAGTTCAACTGACATTTTTTTGGTCTTTCGGCTGCTTCCGTCAAGGGATTTTCGCTGCGTACCATCTGGTTTGACACAACTCGGCACAAGTTTTACGCCGGATGCTCTTCCTGACACAACCCTACCATTTTTCCAACTGAGCTTAGGACTGGCAATGCGGTAGCAGGGTGGTATGGAGTGAGCGTAGGGTTAAGGGTCTTATCAGTTAATATTACATTAAGCCATAAAATTAAGGGCGTGGCCAATGTGAGGCATGTAGGTATGGACGACGGTAAAATGATGGTATGTAACGGTAAATTTACTTAAACATATGAATTAATGTTAGCCACCTTAGCATTTTAGCTAAGCTAAAGCTTATGTAGCTTGTGGTGATTAAGGTAAGTAGGTATGTTCCAATCAACAGCCAGGCTCCATTCGTTATGCCCATTTATGGAGGTTCGAGCAGAGTCAGCTCCTGCCAAGATGGTGCTGAGCAGATCTCTTCCAGTTAATCTTCTAAAACGCTCTTCAGAAAACCTACAGTATGCGTGATGTCACAGAGGGTTGTCCAGTTCTTCATACAGTAGATCACTTTCAAAAATTAGACACTGTCAAAAAGTAACTTAAAGACATCTGGATAAATAGGAAGTAAGATTTAAATCACTGGTGAGAAAGTCAGAGGTGGCATTTGCCTGATACAAAATGAGGACCAGGAACCTTAAGAGGACCCAGAGAATGATTATGTCGATTCCAAAATGATATCTCAACAATGTTGTTGGTCTTTCGGCTGCTCCCGGCAAGGGGTCACCACAGCGGAATACCCAGTCCGCACTACAACTTGGCACAGGTTTTACACCGGATGCCCTTCCTGACACAACCCTCCCATTTTATTCGGGCTTGGGACCGGCACTGCATCCAGTGGCGGGGAATTAAACCCGGGCCTTCCGCATGGCAGGCAAAACACCTACCACTGAGCCACCAGTGCCCTAAATGATATCTCAACAATAAGTAGTACAATGTTTTACATATTATTTATATGGAATTATCTCCATAACTAGCAAATAAACTACATTTGTGATCGTCAAGGTCGCAGCAAGGTCAAACGTCTACACTTTTTTTTCCCCATCTCTCTGATACAAATCTGGTTTTTAAATTATTTTTCATGTACACTCATAAGCAAACTGCGAATCGTGTACTGTATTGTTATTTCATTACAAATGTAAAAGATTTCATTATGATCTAACCCTATTAAAGAGATTAGTTCCTGTAACTAGTTTCTGAGCCAACGGGCCAACAAAATTAGACATGAATGAGCATGTAATTTAATAACCTGGTTAAGATGTCCTGATAATGCAGCGCTTTCGCCGGGTCATTAAGACGGATGCGACCTGGATATGTGTTGTGACTACTACTGTAATAATAAATATGCACGGACTGGTGTAGGATACCATACCAGAGCTGTGGATTTACATGCCAGGTCTGTCAGAGGGATTCCTTAAACAACGGAACTTCAGTATATTTAGCATTTGATTCCGGATAATGGTTTGTGACAGATTCCTTTAAAAAAGTCATGCTTGAATGAGTTAAAATATCACAGCCTTATGAATTAGCTTTTTACTAAAAAACTGTTGTCTGTTGTTAAAGAGGATTATGCAAATTCACTTTTTAATCATTTATAGACATTCAGTTCTTGGCTCTCTCAAGCCAAAAAAACATAAAAAAAAACACATTCTTTGCACTTTATTTTCCATTTTTATATTGTTCAGGGTTTAAACAAGCCAAATGGGTTTTTCCCCCTATTGTGACCTCACACAGGAAGAGTCCCTCCCCAGATTGGTGCTCAGCTCTTCTGTTCTATGGAGTGGTGTGGCTGGAGGGTCACATACTGTACAGTACCATACCAGTCAGACGTTTGGACACGTTGTTGCTGTTGGTCTTTCGGCTGCTCCCGGCAAGGGGGTCGCCACAGCGGACACTTGGTCCGCACAACAACTTGGCAGAGGTTTTACGCCGGATGCCCTTCCTGACACAACCCTCCTATTTTATCAGGGCTTGGGACCGGCACTGTTTGGACACATGTTTGAATGTATTTTCTATATTCTAAAACAATGTTGTAGAATGTAGAAACACCAAACACGTATGGCATTAGGTAATTAAGTAACAACAGCAACGATAATAAGACATTAATTTGAATCTGAAATTTTGAATATTGACTTTGAAGGTCATCTGTTCTGGAACAGTATTGTCAAATGCATTTGCAAAACTCAACAAAAGCCATGATGAAACCTCTGCTGCAGAGGAGAAGTTTATTTTAGTTTCCAGCCTCAAAAATCACCAATTAACAACCAGCACCTCAGATTAAAGCTATTATGAAGGTTTTACAAAGTATAAGTAGTAGATGCATCTCAATGTCAGCTGTTCAGTGGGGATTATTATGTATTTTAGATGCCTTTAGCATGGTATTACACTGTAGAAACAAATAAAAACAAGGAAAGTCCAGGGAATTAGAAAGTGTGTCCAAACTTTTGACCGGTACTGTATATAAAACACTTGGCTTAAGCAGTTGAACCAATTAATTGCCTGCTTTTAAGTGAGAACTGCATTTCAGTTTTTTAGTTAGCGTTCTGTATGTAGTTTTCACTTTGTGCTTCAGCGATTATCATTTTATACAGTAACATCTGAGAGAAAGCAATTTGTTCACCTTGCCAGTGTGACTATACAACAAAAGATCCATGATTGTTTTAACACCTAGTTTATTCAGAGGTTTATATTAACGCGCCCAGTCTTATGTGTTATTGTTTCTATAGTGACAACACATTCACATGGACTTGTACAATCTAGCAGATGCTCGACATACTGAAATCTAAGCCTAATGCTAAATAAATTAAAAACATATTATTTAACAAAGAACAATGTGGGTGGTGATTTTTTTGTAATTTTTTTTTTTTTAGGTCTAACAGTCACAAAGTTTTTCACTATGCATAAAAGTAAAGTAAACCAATATATCCAGGGGGGAAAAAATAAGTTCACTCTATAATTCAGTAATGTACAGCAGAACCACATTTATGACTTTAGGAAGAATAAACTGAAATATATTCTTAGGAATTTATGAGTTTCTTATATCATTCTAGAATATTAATTGTTTGATGGAAGTTTTACAACTTTAACTCTGACTATAAACAATTACAAACACCATGTCCATTCATCCATCCTTCAATCGAGTTAAGCCTGGAGCCTATCCCAGGGAACTTCAGGCACGCACGGTCCACAGTACTGGAAAGAGGGGACAGCAGCTGCCTGCCAAAATCTATATGCTGATGACACTTTCGATAATTTTTTATCATCTTAATAAATACTTTGTCTTCTTAATAACTGCTTCTAAGTCATTACAAATTGCCCCTGAGCCATCCATGTTGTTTATTTCGATCTTTCATTTCTGCTAGTTAACCTGCGAGCTTTTGTTAGCTACAAAGATACAGTAACTAGCCTCTAACACAAGGCTATAAATATCAAATCCATCTCTAACCCCTGAACATGGGCACTACTTGGTGTGCGGAACAAGGGATTCTAACTTACTCCCTTTATTTCGCACTAGCTTTCCATTTTCCCCAAGATGAGTGTATTCTGAAGTGGAATAAGTGGAAACATTAACAGAAACTTAATTAGGGGACTGTCCAATATTTGCAGGTTTTACTTCCCTCGCCTTTTGGCTTCATTGATAACTACAGCATTTTCACCGGTGATGCCAACCCATCACTGGCCACAGGCAAACTCACACAAACTCACACAACCAATCATGCACTCTGGGTAATTTGGAAATGCCATTTAGATTACAATGGACTGTGGAAGGAAATGGAGTACCGGGAGGAGAACATGACTTCTCACACACACACACACACACACACACACAGACCAGGAGCTAGATTCGAACCCCCAAAACTGCCAAAAAATTGCATCACTATATAAAGATATTACTTTAAAATGGGACATATTAAAATAAAGCATTTTTTTCATTAAATAATGATGGTATTAACTTTTTTAAAAAAAAATTTAAATTCATGGTCGAAGTGTGTTGTCCACCATTTGCTTTCACTCAGTTCTAAAATTAAGGCTCAATGATGACTTCCAGTTCCACTGTTACATGTATAATAAGGTATATATTGTTTTATTATTATTTGTCAGAGTTGATCAGCACTTCAACGACTTCAGTGTCAGATGGTCAGTTATTCTGTAAGGCCTGTAAAAACACCGTCAAGTGGCGCAGTAAGTACACACGCAATCAGTGTGGGCATATCTTAGAAAGAGTGACGGGAGGCAAACACTCCTCATCAAGGCTGGTGCAGAGCTGCCTGCGGCGCCCTGACGTCTGAGTGCCGACAATCAACAACACGCCTATGTACAATCAACAATCACTGCTCATTTCAGTTACCAATATTGATTTTCCATTTCCTTAGAATTGGATTACACACACTATTAATGAAAAACTATTTTAAAAGATCGTATAATCTTGGAAACATTTTGCAAAATGAAAAAAATGATTTACACTTT
>JAOTRS010000033.1:8626273-8636845 GCA_028565755.1 Dinotopterus cunningtoni
GGCCCTGGAACAGTATGTGCTTTTAGTTATTGGAGTGTGTTGTATCATCACGCTTACTTCTCTATAAGTCTGAGAAGGTGTTTAAGAAGATTTCCAAAATATTAGAAATAATTAATCCCAATGTCAACTTCCCCACTATCCACTAAGTAGGGAAGATTTAAAACCACTTGTCCAGGTCAGGCTGTCATAGCAAATTTAACCTGATGGCATCTCATAAGATAAAAAGTAGTCTACAAGAACCCTCTTATTTTATTAGCGTATCACTAGGTAGCTATTGCATCCTGGTGACGTTCATGCCTTTCCCATTAGAAAGACACTGCAGAAACTTGCCAACATGGGAGATGTAGCAGGAGGAAGCATTTGCTGTGTACAAAGAACATCAGGGCAAGACTAAACTTTGCTAAAGTGCATCTTGGCAAGGACCGGATCTTCTTGAACAAAGTGCTTTGGATAGACAAGTCAAAGACAGTTGTTTGGTTGAGGTACCAAAGACATGGAATAAGAAGAGCCTCATAGTAACTTTAAAGCATGGCAAGGGAAATGTTATGACTTGGGGCTGCTTTGCTTCATTGTGAGGATATCTGTCAAAAACTTTAGAGACGAAGAACTGGAGCTTGCAGCGAGATAATGATCCCAAACTTACAAGTAAATCCACCAAGGAACGGCTTGAATCCCATTAAAATGCCGCAGGGGGATTGAAACAGGCTGTACGTGCACGAACACCCCCAACCATTACACAGTTGAAAGAATTCTACACGGAGGAGTAGGCAAAAAAATTCTCCCAGTAGAAAGGACAGAAATGAAACACCCACATGAAGTTGTTCCTGCCAAAGGGGTCAATAGTGGTTAGTGGTGCCAGTGGGGTACTTACTTTTTTAACAGAGAAAAAAAATGTAAGAAAAATGTTTGGGGTTTTTTTGGATACATTGAAATGACTGCAAATTCAAAGTGTTCTGCAACACAGTATTTATCTATACATATTTCACATATGCCAAAATAAAGTTTTATACATTGCGATGTGTCCACGCAGGTCAGATGCTGCAGAAATACAGTAGTTTGCCCGGTGAGCTGAAACTGGTAGAGCTGGACTGCAGCAATAACACATCTGGTCTGGGAGTGTGTGTTTTAAGAAGCAGAGATGAAAGAATATACGTCTCAGAAATACAAGCTGATGGAGCTGCCGCTGCTGATGGGCGAATCAGGGTGGGAGATGAGCTGCTGGAAGTGAGTGCACAACGTTTAACCTGTAGACCTGCAGCTTTTACACTGTTAGTTATGCGGGTTTCATGCTCACCCTAGCTGTGTGTGTGTGTGTGTGTGTGTGTGTGTGTGTTACAGATAAATGAGCACGTTTTCTATGGTCAGAGTGAGCAGAATGCAGCTGCGGTTATCAACAGTGTTTCATCTAAAGTTAAGATTGTACTGATCAGGTGGAACACAACATTCTCTCTCTCTCACACACACACACACACACACTGTACATACACAATGTGTAAATCATTATGTCTCCTTCCTCTTTTGGAAAATGCAGTATACACAACAATTGATTCTGAATCTTAGATAACTTACTAGTCGGTCCAAATGTACTCTTTCTGAAGAGTCAACTCTATAATTAATGGCACCCCTTAAGGAAACAGATAACTAAATAAATGAACTTAAATAATGTTAGCACCCTGAAGTTTTTTTTTTCTATAACAGCAAATCCCAACATGTTTTATTCTTTTTTACCACCGTGACCATATGCAACATTTTTGGTCACACATTTTATCCATTTATTGTTACTTTTAGTTCACAGCTTCTCCTGACTGCAAATTTAAAGTGTTCTGCAACACAATGTTTATCCTGGATACTCTCACTCACTTATTGTCTATATCGCTTTATCCTGTATTTAAGGTCACGGGGGGCCTGGATCCTATCCCAGGAGACTTAGGGCATGAGGCAGGGTACACCCTGGACTGGGTGCCAATCCTTCACAGGGCACACACACACACACACACGCATTCACACACTACGGGCAAAAACCTGAGGTGGAAACTAAACCCTCAACTTTGGAGGTGCAAGGCGACAGTGCTTGTGTAAACACTAATAAAATAAAAATGACTCTTAATCCCACTATTCTGTGTTACCCAGAAAGGTTCAGGGTCACTTATTAAGTATTTAAAGCTAAATTTATATCTGGATTCTGTACGGCTGCTTTTTGACACAGTATATCGCTGTTGCATTTTTTGAATTAGGGGAAAAAAGCTCCCACTAGAATGCATGCTGGGATAGAGTCTGGGATAGCTCAGCTAAGGCATTGAACTATGGTTCAGAAGGTTCCTGGTTCAAATCCAATGACTGTCAAGTTGTCCCTGTTGGACCCTAGAGCAAGGTCCTTAACCCTCAGATGTATAATAAAATACAAATGTAAGTTGTTCTGTATAAGGGTGTCTGTTAAATGTAAATGCTTCATATCGCTAAACAAAATGACACCAAGCATGGATAAGCTTAGTATCAGTGATTTAATTTGCATATCTTTTAATGTAATCTCTTCAGCTAAAACAAATCCTTAAAATTCATGTAATCATTTACAGCGCTGTGCTATAGTATTAAGCCATCCCTCATTTCTTTATATTAAGCTAAATTTAATAAAGTAAATTAAATTAAAGAAATGAAAATAAATGTTTTACTGTGAGAGGCTGCAAAGTGCCTAAAGATACAAAGAAAAAACTGGTTGTTTACAGCCGATCTAAAAAGTCTACACACCCCTGATAAAATGCAAAGTTTTTGAGAGCAAGATAAATCATTTAAAAAAAAAATTTTTTTTTGCATTTAATGTGGGAGTAAACATAAAAATCTGGAATAATGTGGTTGCATAAATATGCACACCCCTAAACTAATACTTTATTGAAGCACCTTCTGATTTTATTACAGCACTCAGTCTTTTTGGGTGGGAGTCTACAGTATCAGCATCGTGAGCTTGCAATACTCTTCTTTTTAAATTCTGTCAGATTGCGAGGGCATCTCCTGTGCACAGCACTCTTCAGATCACCCCACAGATTTTCAATCAGATTCAGGTCTGGGCTCTGGCTGGGCCATACCAAAACTTTAATCTTCTGCTGTTGAAGCCATTCTTTTATTGATTTGGATGTATGCTTTGGGTCGTTTTCATGCTGAAAGATAAAGTTCCTCTTCGAGAAGCCTGAAGGTTTTGTGCCAACATCGAGTGGTATTTGGAACTGTTCGTATTTCCCTCCACCTTGACTAAGGCCCCAGTAAAATGTGACTAAGAAAATATCAGGAAAAGCCTACTAGAACTTTATTAGGGGTTAAGCAGAGGAATTTTAAATAAAGGCAGGCATGCCTGAAGCGTGAAGCGTACACCTATTTAACAGCAACCACGTTATTCCAGTTTTTTACCCCACAAAAAAAAAAAAGATTTAAGTTTGTTTATCAATTGAGTTATTCAAGTTATGGGTCACATTAAAGGTGTCTAAAGTACTGAAATAATATATCTTGGTCTAGGTTTTTGCATCATAAAAACGTGGCTGTTTTATATGCACTGTATGTACTGTAACAACCTCAGCAGTGCCCTCATTTCCCCTCTCGTTTGTTCCAACCACTCAGCATTCAGCACCACCAACCTGATCATCTGTCATTACCTGCACCTGTTTCTCACTAGTGGATGTTAGATGCTTTTTTTATGCCTTGGATGTTTTTTTTATGCATGAATGATTCTACGTGGTTAAACAAACAAAAAACATTCCCCTGAAACTGCTCAGGTACTGGGACTGAACTGAAAATGTCCTTCAGGGAAGCCTGGGGAACTATTCCCCAAGACTACATTAAAAATACAAGAAAGTCTGGCTCTTTGGAAGCGAAATATGAAGATGAGGATGGCTCAAGACTTTTTTTATCCTGAAAATATACCAGATTTCATTTGTTAATGAACACAAAATGTGTAGATTAAAAAAAAAAATGTTATTTTTTAAATAAATGATTTAGGAGAAACTAGCATTATGGAAGTGACATTTTCATGTTGTGCATATGTCATGTCTGAATTAGCTTTCCACAAACTATATGAAGAACATGCTTAAATACTGAATTTTAACATGAAACAAAACAAGAAGTTTTGTATTTTAGTGTATCACTATGGTTTGGTAAGAACTCTATGAATTAGGGATGGCTATTTTTTGTTTCTCCCATTGTAATGCTGACCTTAGCGTGGAATTGTCCTACTATAGAAATGCAAGAATGAGCAAGAACGAGGAAGAACGAGCAGGAACGAGCTCATTAGCCAGAACTACTGTCAGTTGCTGTAATAGAAGAATAAATCAAATGCTGATTGTTTAATTTAATCAATACTTTGTGAACAATAAGAACTGAGAATTTGCATCAATAAACATTAAAGTACAGCTTTAAATGCCACCTCCATAACAATATGATTTATTATTTACAGTGCCATGAAAATGTATTTGCCCCATTTCTGTTTTTTTTTTTTTTTGCATATTTGTCAGGCTGAAATAATTCAGGTCATCAAATAAAGTTTAATAGTGCATGAAGATACCCAGAGTAAATACAAAACTCATTTTTTAAATGATGATTTTATTTATTAAGGAAAAAAAGCTGTCCAAACACACCTAGTCCTATGTGAAAAAGTACAATATGCACCAAAATATACCTTACTGAAACTCGCGCATATGCATAAGCCAACTGGGCTTCAGCCGTCCATGTTCCCAGGAGTGAAAAGAAAGTTGTGTTGTGCTGTTGTTGTTGGAAATGGGTCTCTCGATGGAGGAAAGAGTTTTTATAGTTGAGTTTTATTTCTGCTCATACCGAAGTGGTCGTGAATGGAAACCGAGTCTAAAAAAGGTGGCAAAACAATTCCTTCCCATACCCATCCCATTCCCTCGATCTTATGCCGACTGATGCCTACTTGTGGGGAATGTTAAAGGAAAGTGGTTTATTTGTGACGATCTGCCAATAACTGCCTGCATTACATGAGCAAATCATCTCCCTTTGCAGGAGTCTGCAGCAACATTTGTTCGGGGAATCTGGGTCGAGAATCAGTGGGGTGGTGAAAACACTTACGTCACACATACTGTCATAAATCAACACACTAATAGTGTGTAGGTTAGCTTCTTTCAGAAGAAATAAACTCAGGTAATATTGTACGTCTTTTCATTTTAGTACTGTATATTTTGGCGCATACTGTAATTGCCACACTCCCTTTTACTAAATCACGAATAAACTGTGATTACCCACATTTTTTTTGGAAAGTATAATTAAAATTTCACTTGCCACACCCAGGCCTGATTACTGCCAGACCTGTTGAATCAAAAATCACTTAAATAGAACCTGTCTGACAAAGAAATAGGAAAAAAACAAAACAGTAAATCCATTTTTGGCACTGTAAATGGGTGCCAATAAATCTGCTACTGATTCCTTGCAAGAAAACAAAACGGTTAAGGGAGGAAAAAAGTCCAAAGCTGACCAATGCATTTGACCATATAATCTCTTTTGCCAACAGCTGTGTGAGTAATTCTTTAGTAGACTGTACAGTTTATATGTTTATGATTGACTCCTCAGGAATAAAGCTGCACTAAAACACACTGCAACAGGATCAATAATGGAGGTAACATTCCATTCACAATCATAAAAAAATTCTCTTACTTTTGACCTTCAAAGCAATCAAAATTTTATTGAGGAAGTGAACATTATTACTTAGACACACACTGATTTAAGCGTCTCAGCATGTACGATTGATTGAGTTGTTATCTCTCGTGATTAGGCAGAAGACACCACCAACACATCACCCTTGGCTACGAATGAAGAGCACAAGCATGATGCAACGGTGACGCAGGTAAATACTAACAAAACACTAGTTCACACACACACACACAGATAAATTAAACATCAACACCCAAACATGTATTCTTTCTTTTTAGGAAGAAAAGATGAGATTAGATAAACAGAAGCCTTGTCCTTATAAAAATCCTCCAGTCTCCATCATCGCTTCATCAAACCACGAGCCTCTACATGACCCTACTCCTTCCTTCTCTCACATCACTCCAACCAGTCATGTTCCACCTATATCTCACACCACTGCAGCCAGTCATGCACACATCATTCACCATAAACAAGCCTACTACAGTTCCATGATCAATCTCTCTGCCTCTGGAGTACAGACATCTTCCTACTGTTCTGCATGCAGTGTGAGATCAGACCCTCTGACATGTCCCATCATCCCCGGCTGCTTAAACATCATAGATATCTGTAAAGGGCGCTCCGGTCTGGGTCTTACCATCGTGGGTGGCTGCAACACATTACTGGTGAGAAATTTGCAGGGGTCCTTTACATATGACTGGTTTCATCCCAAAAAGAAGTTGAAATTAATGCAAAAGTGATTAGTAATTGATACAAGCCTTTAAGAGTATAAAGTTATCTCCTGCACTAGAGTAAAAGGGTATGAACATGGCTGATTCTTCTAAAGCATTTTAGGATGATCTATTACTTATATAATTTATTGGGATTCTAAAACTTCTCTCTTGACCTCTATTCTGTTTGTCCTGACTCATTGTCTATCTATCTTTCTCTCTCTCTCTTATAGGGAGTGATTCTGATTCATGAGGTGAATGAAGGAGGCGCTGCTCATAGAGATGGGAGATTAATGGCAGGAGATCACATCCTTGAGGTATTTATAATTCATCCCTGAATGATTATGGTGATTTCAAGACAGCAAGCATGCTGTTACATGCGTATTCACAACAACCGAGAAACAACTGACTTCTAAGCTGCCACTGTATAAGGGGCAGTCATAAATTCATATTATTGTATGAAAAAACGGAAAATAATTACCCAAATTATGTTCTCCGGAAATGAGTATGTTCATGAACATTTCTTCTGGTTTAGAAAATCCGCAGTATAGTTTTACACAATGTGGCTAGCAGGTCAAAACCAAAATGGCGCGCCCAATTGAAAAAATTAAAGTTCACTTCATTGATGGCCACACGCCAGCTCACAAAATGGTGAAACTAGCGGGGCAACTTGGTGTGTGAAATTCTGCTTCATCCTCCTACTCCCTAAGTGACTTCTTTCGCTTCCATCATTTGAAGAAACAATTTGGGGTTACTGAGGTGAAACTTTTTCTCAAGAGCCAAAAAGAAAGCTTTTCTTTAAAGTTTCTTCTTCCATTGTTTGGAGAAGTGTGTCTTCTTAGGTGGAGGATATGTAGAGAAGGACTAATCTTACAACTAACATTCGTTTTTATTACAGAATTTTTCCCTAGCAATAAAATAGATTTTATGACAAATATGTAGCACCAAATGGATTGCTGTTATAAAGGAATGACATCTGTTTTAACCTACAAATTTACTAATTGTTGCATCATGTGTATCTTGTAATTTCTTTAAGATTACACCTCCATGTTTAAGATCGTTCTGCATAGTATCAGTCCAATAAACTGTTTATTGTGCTGTTTGCTTTTTACATGTTTTGCTGATATTGACTTCTACCCTATTTAATCCCTTATGTACAGGTGAACGGTATAGACCTGAGAATGGCCAGTCATGAGGAGGCTCTGAGTGTTTTGCGTTTGACTCCCCAACATGTACGCCTTTGTGTGTACAGACACATGACCACACACACTTTCAACAACCAAGCTCACACTCATGAGGACATGTGGGAACTTTTCCCTGTGGATCTGCAGGTGCAACCAGGCCAGGAGCTGGGCCTGAGCATTGTGGGTAAAAGGTACTCACAACATATATTTATTAGATGGTTAGCAATATTGTTGTGTCCTCAATAATGCACTTGTTAAATCCCAAGTTTACAAGGGTTAGGGTTGCTTTGTCATTGAACACATACCTGTACCAATTTATTTTTTTTTCTGCTCCCTCTTGGACTGCTCCCTCTTGGACTGCTCTTGGGAAAAAACGTGAATAACACGCGGTGGCAACCTAAATTGCATTCTAGTTCAGAACAATGATGGAAAACTGACTGTAAATTAGCCATCTGATTGTAGGTTTGAGATGGTAGCTGCTTTGTGACAATAACCATTGTTAAAAGTGCTATACAAATAAAATTGAATTGAATTGAATTGATGGCTAAACTAGTTCTTTAAAGCCCTCCTGCCCCTCTATATTAAGATTACTGGTTCTCAGCCAGTCCTGGATGACCACCTGCCCTGCCCTAGTGTTTTCACAGCTCATACCAGATTTAAGCACTGAAATGTGCAGGGCGGGTGGTCCTCAAGAACCAGAGTTGAGAACCACAGTATTAGGTGTTATTCATGTAATGGAGCCATAAGACTGGTTCACATGAGTGAACATCGCATATGTGTTCTCGACATGCATGCAGGCAGTCCTGTTGCCTCTGATTATGGTACACATTACGGTGCTCAGTAACAAAGCAGCCCACACAAATCACCTGTGTGAAGCTAGATTACTTGAGAATGCTGGCCATGCTGTTCACAAAATGAATTCCACCAGATTGCTATATCAGCTACTGAGGAAGCTGAGATTATTAACCGCAGGTGCAAGTCATCATCATAGGTGATGGTCATATATGTCACCAGGGAGGCATGATCAGCCACTATTAAGACTAGAGGTATTCACCCCAATATTTTGTACCAAATGGATGATTGATTTGCGCCTTTGCTCACAAGTCTGGCCCCTCAGACTGAAAAGCAGGGTCAGTGCAACTCTTCTACAAATGGTATGCACTAGCCTTCATACAAGGACATCAAGACAGGGGAAAGTCCTTGTCTAACCCAAATCATGTATCGCCCAGTGTCACGGCATCATAGATGGTATCTTGCAGGAGGCTCAAACTTGTCACAGCCTTTTTGAAGGTTGCAAGATGCACTCGCCACTATGTTAACCCAGAAGCCAGTGTGAGATCTCAAGCTTGTACTGCAATCCTGTAAAGCCCCTGCCTCTTCCATGTGGTTGATAATTTACTCATCATCTATACCGCTTTATCCTGTATACAGGGTTGCAGGGGGCCTGGAACCTATCCCTGGAGACTTTAGGCATGAAGAGGGGTACACCCTGCATGAGGTGCCAATCCATTGCAAGGCACATAAATGTACACACACTCTCTCACTCATTTACACACTACAAGCAATATGGAAATGCCAGTTAGCCTAAGCTGCATGTCTTTGAAATGTGGGAAGAAACCAGAGTCCCCAGAGAAAAACCACCAAGCTTGGGGAAAACACAGACCCCGAGGCAGGAATTTGACCCTGGAAGTGCAAGGCAACACTGCTACCCATGCCACCGTGCCACCGCTTGTGGTAAACGGAACCTGCTAGGGAAAGAAACAAGGAGCTTCGGTGTCTAAATATACACTAGCCCACTGGCCACCATCACTTACTTTAAAATCTCCTTATCCGGGGCATTACTTAGAGGTCTACTCCCCCAGAAAATCCCAGGTCGAATATCAGAAAGAAGGTTCCATAAAAAATGATAACACTGGCATTTACATCAAACACAATGTGATACTGGGTCACTTTGTGCCCTTTTCTTGAAGGTCTCACAATGCATGTGAACAAAAAATGTGTGCACTAAAAATCTGGGTTGTTTTCACCGTGCCTGGTATACATAGATATATTTACAGTACATGTATAACCAGTGATTAGTAACATTACTTTAGCAAAGAGTAATAGCATAGAAGTAGTCATCCAATTTATAAATTAAGTCAAAATATTCTGTGGTTATGATACTCGTGTGTGGCGTGTGTTACAGGAACGACACAGGGATCTTTGTGTCTGAGATAAAGCAGGGAGGGGTGGCTGAGTCAGACGCCAGACTCTCACTTGGTGATCAGATTCTGTCAGTGAATGGAGAGGACATCAGAGCTGTGACTCAAGACTACGCCCGCACACTACTACAGGTGTTACTCTCACTGACTCACAATCACTTTCCTACACTACAACAAGCACACAAACAATTCATTTTCACTCCTTTTCACTTTATAAAGTTAATATTCCAAATGAACAGACTATACCGTTAATGTGTGTGTGTGTTTCAGAACTGCAGTGGATCAGTGTTGCTGGAGATAGCACGTTTTAGAGCTACTCCACATTATCCATACGAGTGCCAGGTAACTACTGGAATGTGATGCTGGAATTTCAAAATGCTTCTCTTCATAATGGACATTAATAATAATATTTTACAATACGTGTCAAGTGTCTGGTTTAAACCCTGTAGTTAATGTCTTTTTTTTTCCAGAATGTGTATACAGTGAGGGAAAATAGGTATTGTTTCGGTTATGTAATATACACAATATCGCCAAAAGTATGTGGATGCCTGACTCTCTTGGCTGTACTGTATGTGGAGCCATAAAAGAAGCACAAAGTTTACTGCAAAAAATATATTAGCAAGTGAAAATATCTTAAATATAGCTAAATTTATCCACACTTTCTTGAAATAAAAAAAACAAAAAAACAAGTACAAGATTATTGGGCTTATATCTAATGAAATGTCAAAAAAATAATTTTGCTAGTTCTAGGAATTTATTTCTTAAAAGAAACAAAATTCTCTGCCAATAAAACAAGACATTTTTGCTTACAATTTTAGTAGAATTTGACAA
>JAOTRS010000033.1:8744031-8754586 GCA_028565755.1 Dinotopterus cunningtoni
CTTTGTCTACTGAAGCTGGCACAATCTCCAGATGCCTCGGGATGGGTAGAAAAATACAGAACAAATGGAGAGAATTAACGTAGTTGCATATCAGGATAGATGTACTGGAGTATGAGATTATGGGATGAGTTACGTGTATGCCAGATTAAAGAGATGCGTTTTGAGTCTACTTTTAAACTGGGAAACTGTTTCTGAGCCCCGAACACTGTCTGTACAGGCTATTCCATAGCTTTGGAGCTAAATATGAAAATGCCCTACCCCCTTTTGTAGATTTTGAAATTCTGGGACCTACCAGAAGTCCAGAGTTTTGTGACATAAGATGCAAATTTTTGTTTTTCCTTAACACTTATAACACTTATAACTAATATGACAGTGTATTCAGTCAATACACACACTATATATTTAATTGTTCTATATGTCTGTCTATTTGTCTAACTAGAGAGAAAGAAAGAGGTAAGGAGTAAAGAGTCTTTAGATGTAAAGAGTGAGGCAGTGTCTAAGTCCTGAACACTACTTTATTAGAAAGAAAGATCTGTCCCCTGTTGTAAGGTACAAAAAAAAAGAGCATGTTGAAGAGATATACCATGGTCAAGGTCAAAAATGGTCAAAATGTTTTTCTGGGTCTTAGAAGTGCTGAATTATGGCCTTCATTCAGGGAAGAATACAACTTACTGAACTTACTGGAATAGGGAGGGTAGTTAATAGGGAGGGTTGACTGGGCAACGAAGTATTAAAAGCTCGAAGGATAGTGCTGAACCATTAATGTAGTCTGATAGGGCCAGATTGACCCTAATCCCGAATGATGGCCACACCAGGGTGATGAGGGAAGCACATGTAGCGATGCACCCATCATGGAAGCAGACTTATGATCTGGGGTTGCTTCAGTTGGGGGCAATAAAAGTTTTAAAATATTGCACACACAACACTATCAAAGGGAGTGTATTGTATTTCTTTGTTTAATTCTTGATGGACACAAAAAACTTCCCCGAATCAGCACATACATCTATGCAAAATCATTATTTCAATGAATATCTAAGTATTTAATTAAATTGATATGTGTATACAGATATATTTAATACAATATAGCATTTTCTGCACATAGAATTTACTGCAGTGTTTTTTTATATTCATTATTATCCGTTTATCTAAAAAGTGCTAAATATGGAAATGTTTCATGTGGTCTATGGAGCTGTTAATCAGCATTTACTTGCAAAACAAGCTTGCAAAGAGACAATAAATAAGGTTTTTGTTACAAATTTTCCAAACTGTTGGTTAGTAAAAACAATTTGTTGTGTTTTGACTACTTTGCAAATATAATAGATTAGTTTATATTTCTGCTTAATTCCTTTTTTCTTCTTGATCTTCCTTTAGTTTTCTTGGTATTTGTCAAGTGAGTTTGTACTGCAGGTGCATTACCGCCACCTACTGGACTGGAGTAGCTTGACAGGAAAAAAATTTAATAAATTATAATACAGTACTCACTCACTCATTACAGCATTAGGTAGGGTGCATCCTGGATGGGGTGCCAATTCATTGCAGGGCACACACATACACACTCACACACTCATTCACACACTACAGGCAATTTGGTAACGTCATTTCAAACTCGAGGCGGGAATCAATTCTGGACCCTAGAGGTGCAAGGCTAACCTCTAAACCACCATGCTGCCAACTAATTAATAATAATAAAAATCAGCACATGTTCAATTGTTTCTGCTTGAACACAATGTGCAGATAACCCATGAAGTTCCAAACTCTACATACACAACGATGCTGCCTTCTGTAACCGTTGACAGAGAACATCTGTGACACGCTCAAAGTTGATCATGACACTGCCTACTCCCTACCTGTACAAACACCTCCCATCTATATGAACAGCATTTTAAATATATACATTATATTGCCAAAAGTATTCGCTCGTCTGCCTTAACATGCATATGAACTTGACTAACATCCAGTACTTAATCCATAGGGTTTAAAATGATGTTGGCCCCATCCCTATTGCAGCTATAACAATTTCAACTCCTCCGGGAAGGCATTCCACAAGGTTTACTAGTGTGATTATGGGAACTTTTGACCATTCTTCCAGAAGTGCATTTGTGAGGTCAGACATTGATGTTGGACAAGAAGGCCTGTCTCACAGTCTCCACTCTAATTCATCCCAAAGATGTTCTTTCTATCTATCTATCTATCTATCTATCTATCTATCTATCTATCTATCTATCTATCTATCTATCTATATAATTCCAACTTCCCCATTTCCCTCCAATCCTACAGGAGTTGAAAGCCAAATAAACAAATAAAGAATATTTTAAACTATGTATGTGTGCATCCTACAACACTCCTAATAATCACTCACTCACTCATTGTCATCTATACCACTTTATTCTGTATACAGTACAAGGTTGCTGGAGGCCTGGAGCCTATCGCGGATGACTTAGGACACGATGGACTCAAACCCAGGATAGACCCAGGACAGGGTACCACTCCAGTGCAGAGCACACACACACATACACACACTATGGGCAATTTGGGAACGCCAAGTAATCTCATCTGCAAGTCTTTGGACTGTGGGAGGAAACCAGGGCACCTGGAGGAAACCCACCAAACACAGGAAGAACATGCAAAATCCATGCACACAGACCCTGGGCGGGAATCAAACCCAGACATTGGAGGTGTAAGGCAACAATGCGAACCACTAAGCCACCTATTTCTAATAAGAAAAAAGAAAAAATAGTTTAATAACTGAGCTGTATATACTCATAACTGATCTGTTGCTCTCCTTTTACCAGCTGATATGATCCGTGTGATGAAGCTGCACCTGTGTGTCCTGTCTCAGTCTTATAAACCGTCTGTAAATATGACTAATATTCTATAACCTACTACTTTAACAGGGTAATATGCTATTAGACATTTTGGAAGCACTGCAGAAAATGCTTAAAGCGTAATCATTATCATTATTTATTAAAAAGCGTCAACAAATGTCGTAACCCCGGATACGGAGAATGACGTCAAAACACTGCAACGGTAACTCAGCGTGAACCAACGGAAGTCTCGCGAGATTTCACCGGCTTCCCTCTAACGAAACTAGTCGAGTCCGTTAACAAAAATATTTATAATTAAAAGAATAATAAAAAAAACCTTGGTGTTAAATCTATATTGATACGCAAGAAAATTAGATTGAATCTTTTTCATTATAGGTAATAAATAGCTTTTAGTCACACTACAGATTTATCAGACCGACACCACCAGACATAGAGCATATTTTGAAATTTAAATATTTCTTGGAAATTACGGTTTATTAGCGGTGAATGTATGCCAGTGACAGGTATGTTGACATTAGTGACAGCCTACCGTCTTCCCACCGGAAACAGACGTGGCATATTGACCGGCTCTTGGTCTTTCTTTCAATAGTCTTTCAGGACTCGTTGAATCGACTCTGATTTTGAATCACCCGATAGAGTCGATTCCACGGGTTGAATTCACAATGAATTTACGCTTCATGTCTGTGACCCGTGTGTGAAATAGGGCTGTTTAAACGCCAACATGAAATGCAGTAAGTGAGAGGAGAGATATTAGCTCTGCCTACATTCACAAAAATCCAATGCCTCCAATCCTATACCAAATAAAGTTGGGGAAAAATCTCTTCTTTTGTTTACCGATTCACATATCGCCACACTGACTCCAAAATAGATTAAATTATTATTTTTTTTACGTTTATGATAGAGATAAACCTGTCAATTGGCCGGTAACCAGAATCGTCTGGTTTTCAGTTAGATCTGCCAGCGGTGCAACAGAACACATTTAGGAGTGAATTATTTGCTAAGTTTGTTTAGAAATAATAATTATGGCAAATGACAGAGATACATGCTGCTCAGTTAAATGTTAAAATCTGTGTATTTAAAGTATTGTTTAAAAGCTGTACTTGGTTTTTAAATATTATAAGAAAGAGGCTACATTTCATTACATATTAAACTATTTTTAAAGGTTAATAATTGTAAACCAAATCAAGGAAAATGTAATATCAAATCAGGATATTTATAAAATCGTGATTCGTACAGTATACAGTAAATTTCGTATTGTGCAACGCATTTTCCCATAGTAAATAATGTAAATGCAGATAATCCGTTCCAGCCACCCAAAAATATTACCAATAATACCAATTTCCAAAACTTTAATAATATTTTTGCATATAAAAAGAATTAAAACATTTAGGGAAGACATGTAAATAAAGTAAAATATAAAATAAATAGTCATTAAACCTCACGTAATCTTCATTTATGATTCCTCTTGGCACCGGCTGCTTTTAAAATGAAATTGAATGTGGCTACATTTTATTCTTTCTGCACTCCTTGATAACATTCTTGGGACTCATGGTGCTATGTCTTTACTAAATCCTGCGCAAAATGCAAAAAACAAACAAACAAAAAAAAAACAGCTGAACAGCTTCCGACGTATGCGCAACTTAGCCGGTTGACGTCTGGTTTAGCTCGGCTCATTCATTTGTATGCTGAAAATGCTTTGCATGCCGAATTTAATTTCTTACAAAATTTTAATTCTTAAGGCGAACATTTAGGAGGTGTGGTATTTGTATACAGAGGTACCACTGTACTTATAGAATCGCAATATTAATCGAATCGGCAGCTAAGTATCGTGATAATATCGTTTTGGGAGGTGACTGTCCCCCACTGCCAAATAGGATTCAAGACTCCTTAAGCTTCGGTCGACTCCCAATGACTGGAATCAGAGAGTCGATTCTGTCTGTGCTCGACTCTGAGCCCTAGCCTGAGTTATTTCTCTATAGCGAGCACTGCTGTTTCATTTCTCTGTGCGTGTGTGGTCGGATCTGAGAGTCAGTTCTGTCTCCTTAACCGATCCACGTCTCCATAAAGAGCGGATAAAGTGGCTGGTCGGAGCCATGCGCTTGTGTTGTGTGTGTGTTTGTGCGCTGCTGCTGTGTATCGGAGCTTACGCAAATCGCGGAGCCTCGCATTTATTCACAGATGAGATTCCCTTCAAAATCAACTGGCCTGGGGAACACTTCACCTTGGTAAAAACTAATAATAATAAAACTAGCAATTCCGTCAGAACCGTAAAATGCATTTCAAGCTAGCTAAGAGGCTAACAGTAGGACGTATTGATCCATTTTATCTTGTTTTTTTTTTTAAATCCTGCTGAAACTCATTTGCCATTAACAATGTGTGTAGCAGACGTTTTACGCAGACAGTGCTTAAAAAATAAAAGTCACTTTCCATTTTAATTCACGCATATTCATTGTGTTTGTGATGCGTTATGGCTAGTTGTGCTTTTAGTTCCGCGTTTGTGGATCACGTGATCACTTTCATGTGGCACGAATCATAACAGAGACATGAGATGTACACGTGATGCTGATACCCTGCTCTGTCCTCCAAAGCCTTCATCTGGAGCCCTTTATGAAGAAGATGACTTCCTTATTATGACAACCGCAGAAAAGGAGAAATACAAGTGTTTACTGCCTTCTTTGTCTAAAGGAGATGAGGTAAAACTTTTCAACAAGTTTAATTCCCTAACTTAAACTCACAGGTCATTTCTCAATTAAGTTCAGTCTTTATTTGTCAAACATATACATTACTGCATAGTGAAATTCTTCATTCTTCACATATCCAGCTGTTGTTAGTAGGCTGGGGTCAGAGCGCATTATATGGCGCCCCTGGAGCAGACAGGGGTAAGGGTCTTGCTCAAGGGCCAAACAGCCGCGACCTGGCGGAGCCGGGGCTCGGACCGTCGACCTCAGAGCCTTAACATGCTGAGCTACCACCGCCTCAGGGTTACCTTGGTTGATCATGTATGAGAGGATTCACTAGTATGATTTAAATTCCTAAGTCACTGTAAAACACAATCTGTAGTACCCCTGGGCAGGGGTAGGTCAGAGGTTCAGGTGTTGGACTACTGATCAGAAGGTTCCAGGTTAGAACCACCACCACCATCACCAAGTTGCCATTGTTGGGCCCTTGAGCAAGGCCCTTAACCCTCAACTTCTCATTATTATCTAAGGGCCTTGCTTAAGGTAAAGATAAAAATGTAATAAATGTAAATCTGTTCTGTTTGAATATTGCCTATTATACCAAGATGCACCTAATCAAGTTGTCAGTGTCTGAACCATAAGCTTGATTTACTGTGTAATTCAGCAAAATTTGAAATGGGATTCATGATTTCTTTGGGGTTAAAACTGACATCATGACATTTGCGAATTCTTTGCCCAAGTTGTTGTTAGTCTTTCAGCTGCTCCGATCGAGGAGTCGCCACAGCAGACCATCCTATCCGCACAGGTTTTACGCTAAATGTCCTGATGCAACCCTCCCATTTTATCCAGGCTTGGGATAGATACTGCATCCAGTGGCATGCGAGAAACCTACCGCTAAACCATCTGTGCCCTCAATTCTTTCCCCAAAAACACGTTTATTTATATTACTATAGCACACTGTGGTTCCTAAACGATAATGGTAGACATTTAAGTGAATGATCATCCGCATTTAAATTTAGGCTTGAAAATTTCCATACATTTGTGTAATGCATCCCTGGCATGTTTTGATTGAGACTGCACCATTGGGACAATATTAAACAGCTGCCTGAGTGCAAATGTCGATTCTGTGTTACTCTTGAATCAAATTGCATGGAACGAAAAATTACCAAAGGGCATGATTGTAATATGCATTGTTACGCTATTGGATATCAGATAGCTGACAAAGTTTCAGAGAAAAGTAAGTATTTAACCTTAATTAAATGTGCAAGCTATTGGCCTTAATGGTAGCTCAGAGGTAGTTCAGTGGTTAAGGCATTGAACTACGGTTTGAAAGGTCCTAGGTTCAAACCCCACGACCACAAAGTTGCCACTGCCCTTGAGCAGGCCCTTAACCTTCAAATGCTCAGATGTAAGGGTGTTTGCCAGATGCCTAAATGTCATGGTGTTATTGCTGATTTTGCTGTGTGTTGTGATCTATTTTAACATGAGGCTACAGTCCTGTTTCATTTTAGTGTATTTAAACATTTGACTCTGTACAATTTTCCAGCTAACAAAGGTTTCTTAGATGATAAATACCTTGTCTAGTAGAATAGTCGAATAGTTCATATGGTTGGATTAATTTAAATGTCAAAGTAATCAAATATGAGTCATAATCCCACTGTCTTTAGACTAGGATGGAGGTACAGAGTACCTCATTCGTCTGTGCTTTCTTTCTCCTGATCTTTCTTATTCGCTTTTTCACTTATTAATGCCTGTTTCATCAGGACGACGAGAAGGAGTATACGGGACACAGCCCAGCTGCCCTACTGGCACCATTATTCCAGCAGAGCAGCTGCTCATACAGGGCAAGTTTCACATCTTTGGTTTCGTTATTTAAAAAGATACTTTCGATTTCACTCTGACACGATTTTCAAAATTTGTTTAAATCTATCCTTCCTTCCGTGCATCCATCCAGATAGCGATGTGTGGCCAGCTGGCTACATAGTTAAGTGCATTAATACAGACTTTGTGAAAATGAACATGTATATAAAATCATGGCAATGGGATGACTGTGGTGTCATAGTGGTTAGTGTCTCTTGAAGTTTTTGCTGTAGGATGTCATGTTAACCGTATGTCCCTGACACTGCCCCCGAGTTGTTGCCACTCATTTGGACCATGAAAATGAAGTCTATAAGCAAACTTTCATTGTGCATCTTTTGTAATAACTGTCTTGTTTTTTAACCATTATAATATCCTTCCTTTTCAGTTGTATAATAAGTCCTTTGTTTGTTACAGATTGAATCTTACTGGTCCTATGAGGTGTGCCACGGTAAACATGTGAGGCAGTACCATGAGGAAAAAAAAACTGGTCAGGTCTGTTAGACATTTCCAATTCTCGTTATGGTTTAAACCAGAAAATACTGTTTATTTTGAATGCCAAGTACACAATGTTACAGTACTTTACTAGTTCGGGGGAAAAGGTACCTAGTATAAGGACCTACTGAACTGTATTTATAGAACTAATGCAGCTTTAATGCTGATTTGTCTGTTCTGGGCCTGCAGAAATTGAACATGCAGGAATATTACCTGGGGACCATGACCAGCAAGAACACAGAGTCTGCAGGAGGTTATTATTATTATTATTATTATTATTATTATTAATACTAAACTTTTAAACATATGGGGTTTTATCATAAGCCTTGTCTGCTTCTCAGAATCAGAACCTAGTAAAGCTGAAGATGCTGTCAATGAAAGATCACCACCAGATACCAACACTGAGGTATGTAAAGTGCTAATAAATTAACTCAACCAACTAATTTGTACAGCGCCCTCCACAATTATTGGCATCCCTGGTTAAGATGTGTTCTTAGGCTTCCAAAAAATTATTATATTTTAAAACAATATAGAACCAGAACGCAAAATGAATAAAAACAATTATTCATGGGGGAAAAAAAAGTACCACATTAAGAATTTTTTTTACATTAAATCATGAGTACCACAATCATTGGCACCCCTAATGTTAATACTTAATACTTCTGACTGTAGATATGGGCAAGTTTAGCCCAGCTATTTTCTTGTAGCCATTGCCTGACTTACGAAGGTCAACGCACATCTGCCTTACTTAAATAAGGTGTCTTTCCCATGTTGAAGAGTGGATAAGAGAAATAGGCCTCTGTGTCATGTCATATTTATACAGGGAAACAGGAAGTCATGAGTTATTAATTAAAAGTTTCTGGATACTCTGATCAACTTTAAAAATTAGAGTTAAAATGACAAAAATGCTTCGATTAAATAGATTTTATCGGAATTGTTAGGGGTGCCAATAATTGTGGAAAATGTGATTTTATATATATTTTAAAAAATATATTCACTTGAGTTAAAGGTTAGATTAAAGTTTCTACCATTTGCAGTGAGATTATGCTTCTGCAAAAAAAATTATAAAAAAAAAAATCAATGTATTAGAAACCTAAGAACACATCTTCACCAGGGGTGCGATTAATTGTGGAGGGCGCTGTATGTGAAAAGCTTATTACGATTCCACAGTATTAGTGTTGGCTATTTGTTTTTGTCTGAGTAAATATAAAAAATGCTGTTAAATATTCCAGGTACCAACAAAGAACATTGAAGGCCAGCTGACGCCGTACTTCCCGTTGGAGATGGGGAATGGGACCCCATGTGTATTGAAACAAAATAAGCCTCGTTCCACCTCTGTACTGTACGTGTGTCACCCAGAAGCAAAACATGAAATCCTGTCCATTGCTGAGGTGACGACCTGCGAATACGAGGTGGTGGTACTAACGCCACTGCTCTGTGCTCATCCTAAGTATAGGTATGTACTAAACACTTAATAAACACTCAGGAGCTAATGACATAACATATTACAGCTATGATTTTCATTATAACCACAGGTTTGGTTTCTTTCCCATGTCTTAGCATTATGCCTTTGTCTTGTTCTTGTCACAAAATGTTCAGGTTCAAGTCATCGCCAGTAAATGTCATCTTTTGCCAGGCACTGGCAGGCTCTCCATTCAGGCCCCGCAGCCTCACCCACCAGGACCAGCAGCAGGAGGAGCTTCTTAGGCCAAACTTCAGCCCTCCCACTGAGCAAGAGGTGAGAACACCACACATGCACATTCATTTCAGGGTGATAATTATATTTTGAGAAGGCACTTGTTCAACTTGTACATACAGTATTCAGAAAGTATTCAGACCCCGTTAAATTTTTCACTCTTTGTTATATTGCAGCCATTTGCTAAAATCATTTAAGTTCATTTTTTTCCTCATTAATGTACACACAGCACCCCATATTGACAGAAAAACACAGAATTGTTGAAATGTTTTGCAGATTGCTTAAAAAAAACAAAACTGAAATATCACATGGGCTTAAGTATTCAGACCCTTTGCTGTGACACTTATATATTTAACCCAAGTGCTGTCCATTTCTTCTGATCATCCTTGAGATGGGATTACACCTTCATTTGAGTCCAGCTGTGTTTGATTATACTGATTGGACTTGATTATGAAAGCCACACACCTGTCTATAGAAGACCTTACAGCTCACAGTGCATGTCAGAGCAAATGAGAATCATGAGGTCAAAGGAACTGCCTAAAGAGCTCAGAGACAGAATTGTGGCAAGGCACAGATCTGGCCAAAGTTACAAAAAAAAAAAAAATTCTGCTGCATTTAAGATTCCTAAGTGGCCTCCATAACCCTTCCTAGAGCTGGCCGTCCGGCCAAACTGAGCTATCGGGGGAGAAGAGCCTTAGTGAGAGAGGTAAAGAAGAACCCAGAGATCACTGTGGCTGAGCTCCAGGGATGCAGTCGGGAGATGGGAGAAAGTTGTAGAAAGTCAACCATCACTGCAGCCCTCCACCATCTGCTTTATGGCAGAGTGGCCCGACGGAAGCCTCTCCTCAGTGCAAGACACATTAAAAAACACCTGAAGGACGTGAGAAATAAGATTATTTCTCATCAAGATGGTGAGAAATAAGATTATCTGGTCTGATGAGACCAAGATAGAACTTTTTGGCCTTAATTCTAAGCGGTATGTGTGGAGAAAACCAGGCACTGCT
>JAOTRS010000033.1:8794477-8811120 GCA_028565755.1 Dinotopterus cunningtoni
GGGGGGGGGGGGTTAAAAAAAAGGAGACGGGGGGGCGGGGGGGGGGGGGGGGGGCCAAATAATTTCATAAAAGCGGGACCCGCGGGTTGGAAAAATACCCGAACCGCGCATCACTAGTGCACACAACGGAAACACTGTTTTATCGGAAAAATAAACAAGAAATTTCTTTAACACGCGATTGAGAGACACTAATGGAATCACTGCTGTAAAGTAAAAAAAATTATTATTAACCTGCACTTTACCTTTGAAAAGAATCGGAAGAGCAATGTTTCTGTGTAGAGCCGAGAGAAAGTGTGTGTGTGTCTGTGAAGGCTAAAGTAGGAGGGGGTCTGTGTATGTGGCGGGTGTCTAATGATGCGCGTGCACACAGACACAAAGAGCAGGCTGATACAGAGAGAGAAAATGGTTTAACCTCTCTAATGAGACTTGCTTTTGCTTTACACGTGCACTGTACACACACGCATACAGACACAAAATAAAATGTCTTACGCACACACACGTGGTCACATTGTTATAGTAAACAGTACACACGTGCACAGATGTTGATTATACCAGTAAGAGACGAGCACTAAGACCCAGTAGGGCAGACGATTACCCACAATTCTGCAGCGCAAGAGAGAAAAACGTGAGCACACGTTGGTTCAGTTGTGATCAACAAGAAGTGCATGCATGATACTCGGTACTCGTAAACCAAGACTTGTTCGTTTTCCAAGTCAAAATGTATTAAAATCTTTGCTCATCTTGCTGAACACCCGCAATATGAGGTTCCACTGTATATCAAATCATACTGATTTGTATTTAGTGTTTTTTTTTTGTTGTTAAAAATGTTTTTTCCTCCCTTTTTGTAGTTTGTGGTCGTGTCTCTGAAAGACGGCATGTTCACCAACGCCAACGTTCTCTATAAGACCAAGTTTGTGGACGGTATTTCTACAGTGACGCGCACAGCTCAGACACACGAGGGGAAAGTCCTGGCCCAGCGCTCGCACGACAAAGCCAAGACCAAGGATAAACGTCAGCGTGAGATCCTCGCCAACTAAACTCACAATATGATGAGGATAATCTTTATTAATTTAGCTTCTTTATTCTAAGTGCATATGTATACAGGTTTTTTTTTTTTTTTTTTAGAAACGATTAGTATATTGGCTTTTGGTCTATTCAGGATATTTTGAGCTGTGCTTTTGACTTGATGTGAAGGCTTTCGAACAGTAAATCATGGTAGACCTTATACAGTACTTTGCTATTACCAGGTCTTGAGTTATCCTGCATTTTGTACAGAATGTTTATATTTTCTATCCTGCATTTTATTTCCTCTATACTGCCTTCTTTCAAAAGATGTTCTATACTGCTTTCTCCTCTACACTTTCTACTTCGCCATGATGTATTCCATTCCTTATATCTTGTTTGGTTTAGCTATTTTCAATAAACATGTGCAATTGATCATGTGAGTTTTATCATTTGCATCGCAGCAGCTATTCGATCTTAGATTAAATCTCTTGCTGTAGAGTAAAAACTAACCCCTTGGTGATGGGGTGACTTCTACAGTAAGACTTGAAGAGGTGAGTGGTACCACAGGCATAAACAGGAAATATAACACATTTAACCAGGATTTACTACCCAATTCAAATACAAAATGACAAGCTGTTATGAATTACAATCATTCCAAACCACTAATTTGGCTCTTTTATTACTTTTTTTGTTTTTTCCAAAACTCATCATCAGTTAACACTTGGCTAAACCTGCTGCTGTGCTGTTTAGATTTTTCCTTCTTGGTGTTAACATGCAAACTTTACAAGATCTACTTTAAATATACACACGCACACAAGCTCGAATTTTACATTTCAACATTTATGGCTTGGTTTCTTTCACTCGGTTGCGCTAGAAGATCACACTATTGGAGAAGATGGATTTCTTTTTACTTTTTAAAGTGGAATGAGGAATGAAAGCAGTAGTCACACAACCCACTGAGGGACAAGTTCAGTGTAGATAAACACGCAAGTGGCAGTTCCATTAGGCTGACACCCAACAGTTTAGGCTTTTGTTTTATACTTAAAGTAGTTGCTCTAAACACAGAAAACTTAATACACACATCAGGATCATCTAGACCACCGGTGTCAAATGTCCTCCAGAAAGGACCAGTTTGTGTGGGTGCAGGTTTCCGATCCAACCAAAGCCCTACACACAATCACCAGCCTTTTCCAGGGAAGATCTGACACTCCGGATCAGTCAGGAGTAATTGCTAAATGATTGGCACAGGTAATGTGCAAAAGTTCATCTAGGACATCCAGAAGCAGCGTGTTTAAACTACAGGCTCTCAAAACCAAACGTGGAGGCAGTTTTGTTCCATTTCAACATGTTAATGGGGAGTGGGATTGTCCATTGTGCCAAAGTGATGCAATTTTAGGGTTTTTGCTTTTACGAGAGAGGAGTGTGTAAGAATAATCTTCTGACATGAGCAGGTTTGTTTAAGGCAGACCCTGGATTTTCCTTCTCAGTGTTTGAGCCTTGTCTTTTAGCTCAGGGCGGCTGTCTGTTTCCATCGTCGCGAGAGAACGCTGGAGCTGCTGTCGGCTCTTTTCACACAGGCAATCCCATTGGTCGCTCTCTAAACACACACAAACACATTAATGAAACAACATATGAAGTGGAAAACAGTTCTCCAGCATTTCAAATTAATCTGAATGTTAAAGGGAAAATCCAGGCTTTTTCAAATCCGTCTTAAATCAAAATTGAGGTGCATATAAGAACATTGCCTTAATTTTCCTGCTCTGTACATTGGCTGTGTACTTGTATTCTAGTACTTGTATAAGTAATTGGGGCCAAATTCTACAACCCTTGTTCCAAGCAAAAATGCATCCTAGAATTCAGCTGAAACTCATAAGAAGCTGCTGCAGTCCGACTGAGCTAAATCAACTCTGTATCTTTTAAAAAGTTACTATGTACACGAGGTCCCTGACTTACGAACATTCGAGTTACCACAAATATGAACGGACAGCGGATCTACTTCTGTTTCAATTGCGTAAGTGGCTCAGGTATATTGTACAAAAAAACACTGCAGTGCACCAGATATCAATATTTACAATAATATACAATATTTTCAGTGTGTTCAGTGAACGTATAAAATGTCTAATGTGTAATGGTTCTGTTTTCAATGAACCAGTCCGTAAGCACGATAATAGAAATTATTTGTCCTGTAAAGCTGTTCAGATTGTGAATAATCCTAATTTTGAAAAATCCTCAACAAAACAGTTCACAGTCCAATACAGTGGAAAACAGCTAAAAATGGAGAGTGGAAAAACAGAGACAAAACTAAGTCTGGGATTCTGAGAGATTCATTTCCTTAAGCGCGATTATGGTTTTTGGCCACAGGTTTTTGGCAGTGCAGGGAAGGAGAGACAGATTTAGTCAAGTTTTACATTTACATTTAGGCATTTGGCAGACGCCCTTATCCAGAGAGACTTGCATTTTTTTCTTATTATACATCTGAGCAGTTGAGGGTTAAGGGCCTTGCTCAAGGACCGAACAGGGACAACTTGGTGGTTGTGGGATTTGAACCTGGAACCTTACGAACCGTAGTTCAATGCCTTAACCACTGAGGTACCCCTGAACACCATCGGATTGGTATGCTTTAGATTTTGTATTCCTGTCAAAGGCGTACAAGACTCACTTTGTCAGACTTAAGAACAAATCAGACTTACGAACGTTCTCCTAGAATGAAACTTGTTCGTAAGTCGGGCACTACCTGTACGTAGTAAAAATTTAACACTCTACTTTTTTTCCGGAACTATTCGTACGGCTAACCAGAAGCTTTGTTCGAGTTTCAGCTGAACAGATACTTTGTACAAATTAAAAAAAAATAAATAAATAAAAAAACTATCCCTTTAAGCATTGCTTTATTATTGCTTTAATTTTCTTATAATGTAGAGCTCTCTTATTACTGAATAAAGCAGGAAGCCTACCTTCAATCCTTTTCAGGAGCAGCTCCAAAATCGTCAAGGCTTCGGTCCTTATGGAGGAGTAACTTCTGTTTTCTGGAGAAACAGAAAGAGAGAGAGTTGAATCTCTTTCTTCTTCTCGTTAACAAAGATTTAAAAATTGAGAAGCTGTATTACCCAGTGGTGACGCAAGTGAAGTACAGGTTTCTGACAGAAGCTCAGTCAGTACTTGTGAGTTCTGATGGTCCTTTTCCAACAGCAGCAATCTAAACACAAACCAAAGAATACGATGAGGACTATGTATAAGATGAGAGAATAGTTTTTCATTCTTTTAATAAGTACATTGCATACTTTTCTGTAAATTCTTTTACTTCAGTTTTAAATCATCACTAATAACATTTCTGTTTGAGATAGATAAGCTGGATGCCAACATTTCCTCACCCCTGATAAAACGCCTTCATGCACTGCAAGACCCCCAGCTGAACCCTCCAGGTGCTCAGTTTCAATCTGTCACACATCAGCCTACACACTTCTGCCTGGTACCGATCTGCAACACACACAGTTATACTAAGTACAGTGATTTAATATCTAATGACACTTAAACATACTACGCTTCATCTTAAACATCCTTACTCTGCGTATCCACATTCTTGGGCCAGGCTTTTCCCAGTGCTTCAAATGCGCAGAGCAAAACGTCAGCCTTCAGTTCCCGTTCCTTCACATCTTCGTCATCGTCGTCGTCATCGTGACGTTTTGTTGAACCAGCACTCGCAGGTTGACTCTGAGGAACACCGAGGAGAACTTTAATGCACGTTTTTTTGTTTAAAAAGCACAACACACCGCCAAAACAAAGAAATGAAGATGAAATGCTCTGGACACAGGAAGACCTGAGACAGTCATCTCCCGTGATGACTGTCTCACTCTAGAGCATCCAAATATTACATAAGATGACTCACTGCTGTAATATTGGCAGACAGATACTACATAAAGCTCTTCATTGCATTCAATTATTATGGTGCCAATAATTCTGGCGCTGCTTTTTATAACAGCTGGAAATGTTTTTCCAAAAAAAATAAAAAATAAATATAAAATCGTCTTGACGCTACAATTACTTTACCTTTCTAATGATCAGGAATAAAATATCAGCCATTTCCTGAAAGCGATCCTCTTTGGCTGCCTCCAAAATGTTTGCGGCGCTGCGCAAAGCGGCCATTTTGTAAACAAGACTCTCCTTTTTGCATTCCTTAAGCACCGTGTCCAACACTTGACGCATGGTTGGTTGACCTATTGCAGGCTTTTGCAGCTCCGCACTACAAACGCACACAAGATATAGAAAAAAAAATCTTAAGACCATATAACAATGGACTACATACATGTATGTCTTTGCAAAGAAGCAGAAATCATTAGCTGACAAACCTGCACTGAGACACCACAGACCCGATAGCTTTCAACAGCTCCTCCTAGAAAGATAAAGAAATTAATAATTGCATTTATGATGTTTTTGATATTTGCTCTAAAAAAAAAAAGTGTGTGTGCTTTCACCTTGCCGGCCCACGTGCGTCCGGCCAGCGCCTGCAGTAACGCAGTTAGCACCATTCCCAAGTGAGGTGCCACGAGCGAGCCGGTCTGTTGCTTGGCGATGGTTGCCATGGCAGTTCCACCTTGAGCCTTCATCTTCCAGGACTGAGACTGCAAAGCTCTTTGGGTAATGGCTATGAGCTCAGTCATGTATAGCCTGATTCCGCCAAAACTGCCTGCAATGATTGTAAACGCTAGATTAAAGCTCTAATAAGCGATAGATTTAAAAGCACTGGGGTTAAGTTCTGTTAAAACACTTTCATTCGCATTAAACCTAAGTTCTACACTGCTCTAAATGATCAAACTGTTGCTATTTTAATGCATCAGAAAATTAGTACTAATTAAAAAAGAAAGTAAAAAAAAATCAGCTAATAAAATATTGTGGTGATGTGCACCCTTTCTCAAACAGTGGCCCCATTGGCCAGTTTTCTACAAGTTATATATACAGTCCCCGACTTACAAACATTTAAGTTTAGAGTTCGAATTTAGACACCAATATTTACAATTATATACAATATTTTCAGTGTGTAAGTGAATGTATAAAATGTCTAAAGTCTGGTATATTGTATGTGTGTGTTAGGGATTGCGGGAGAAATTAATCGACCTTTCAATAAACTAGTCTGGGAGCATGATAGTAAAAAATGGCTGTCCAGTAAAGCTGTTTTTGCGTAAGTCGGATTTGTTCTTATGTCGGACAAAGCGAGTCTTACACCCTTATCTCACTTATGCGGAGTCAGTACGGTTTTGCATGGTGGCCGTAAGTACAGTTTATCGTGATTCACCGCAAGTTTTTTTGCAGTTTTGTTTTCCAATCTTTCCGTGTGAAAAATTAAACATTACATTTTTTGGCGGACCTTGCGAACCCTGTTTTTTGTAATTTCAAAAAATCCTCAATGAGAGAGTTCAAAGTCCAAAACAGCTCTGAGATAAAACGGGGTCCATTCAAGCGCGCAGTAAACACTGTGTAGTATTATCCCCCCTCCCCCCCGCCGCCTTTTCAGGGACTGCAGTTAAACTGCCTTTTTTTCGGTGCCAGCATTCCCCTCATAATTTGGAGGTGCATTCTCATGAGAGCATAATGCTGATCAAAAATACCAAATCTGTGTTATAAGTTTTTTTTTATGCTTTACATTGTCTATTTGTGTCAAAGGTGTACAACACCCCTATCTTACCTACGCGGTGACTCATGGTGACCGCCCGACGTTCTGTAAGCTTCCGCAAGGACCGCCGCAAAAATTATAAACATATTTCATTTTTCACACGGAAATATTGAAAATCAAATCTGCAAAAACCCCCGGTGAATCATGATAAACCAAACTCACGGCCGCCACACGAAACTGCGCTGACTCCACATAGGTGAGGTAAGACTCGCTTTGTCGGACATACGAACGAATCTGACTTACGAACATGCTCCCGAGGCGGAACTCGAACATAAGTCAGGGACTTTCTTAAATAATAAAGGGGAAAATTTGGACATGATGTTTAACCCTATGATACGGCTAATGAAACCTGACTGGCTAATCTTTTTAAATAAAGGTATCCTTGGTTGCAGATTAGCACAAGAATGAAGAACACCAAACTGCAGCTTGGTCTGATTTATGGTTGCCATGAAGTCCAACCCTCTTTACCAGGCACATGTTCCTGCCAGACCTCCGCCCACAGGTTGGCATCTGCGCCGTCCCCGTGTTCGTCAGACTGCTGGTGCATGCCCAGGAACGCCAGGGGCAAAGCCACGCCGGCGTGAGCTTTCAACACGTCAGGACTGTATTGACTGATGGCATGGACGGTCAAACAGCATGACGACTTGTACATGGCCTCTGGGGAAAAGAAAAAAATGTCAAAGGACAAGAAAGAAGTGAGAACATACTAAGAGAACCATTTGATATATTTCCTTTTAAAATTAATAAATAAATATATAAATAAATCTTGCCTTCTTTTTCAAGGTACCAGGTGCTGAGCTTCTGCAGAAGCTTCTCCACACTGCTGTCCTTTGCTGTCTGCGGAAAAGTTAAAAAAAAAAAATAGTAAAATTTGTACTTAACACATTTATGTGTTAACTTTTTCAACGACCTTCATGTACTCACCCTGACCAAATGACCGATGGCGAAGGCGAACGATTTCTGAACCACGACGCTGCGATCGTGGATCCCGTTTAAAAGTGCGCTCATTAATTTACCTGGAAATGTAAACGCACATACACACAAAAAAAAACAAAGTGAAGGTGTGTGTGTGTGTGTGTGTGTGTGTGTGTGTGTGTGAGAACTGTTTAGACACATGAATATGAGCATATAGCGTTAGCTACCTGAGTAGGGTGTAAGATCTTGAGGACACTGTACTGTCAATGACACGATCACGCTGGCACAGCCACCCTGTAAACCACATCGATATATAACCGTGTGTTCCATATACATAAACAGTATACACACAAAGTAAACATACACGTACGTTACATTGTGTTTACATGTTTACCTTGGTTCCAAGACCGACTCCACTCTTTAGTAAATCGCAAAGCTTTGGCACCAGCTCACCGAGAACGGACACATCCAAATGCTGCAAACACTGTAACAAACACGAACGAATATAATAAAGATTTACAACACTTTTAGCACTTTTTTGTATGGAGTCTCCAGTGTTGGTGTGCTGTATCTGTTGATTGTACCTCTGTGCACTTACTGTTACTTTAGAAATGATTACAACAAGCATATTAATATTAATCACGCACCCTACTATTACAGCTGTTGTCACTGAAAATTAATCAACACCTTTTGACCAATCAGAATCAAGAGCGCTCCTTTATAAATAATTACATGCACACACATTAGATATCAATCTACTTAAATTACTTTTCTACATTATATATATGATACAAATAATACAACACATGATATCAAAGAGTCAAGAGTGAAATCAAAGAGACAAGAGTGAAATTTTGGAGCACTTTGGCCAGGTAATGCCACCCTCGTTATAGGGGTGGCCCCGTAAGTGCTTTAAGCTTCCGGAGTGTATCCGGCAAAATCCATTTACCGCCAGCCATAATGCATGTTTTGGCAGAGCAACAGAGCAGTAGTCTGGCGCGAGCCGTTATGAATTCATACCATGTTAATGGTCTCCATCATAGGTGAGGACTTGGCTGCACTCAGTCTGGCTGTATCCATTGCACTCTGTGATGAGAGGAGAACAGTTTCAGATTTCGGACTGGGAATACGTTTCTTTTATTTATTTATTTATTTATTTATTTATTTAACTCTGGTGAGTTCATGCAAGTCATGGATGTAAACATACATTGATTCTTTTTCAGTGCACATGTGCATGTTCATGTACATGCATGTACGTATCGATTAGGGTTCTTTATAACATTAGCGAGCTGATTTTAAATGAAGTCCATTAGCTACTCTAGCTAGATTAGTTACCTTGGATGGACTGGGAGTGCAGTGAGGACGACGGCGGCTATGGTTTCACTCAGAAGAGCAACTTCTGTTTATTGTTTGTGCTGGAATCCTTAGTTTTAAATAGGGCTAAATAGAGCTATAGATTTTCGAAACATTATTTTTCTTAGAATGAAAAAAAAAAAAGAATAAAACACTAGAGGGTATAGGAAAGAGTATATATTTTTTTATTTAGGCAAAACTTAACCAAACATGACCTGCTTATTTGGACTAAAAATGCAAACTTACTTTCACGAACAGGTTTTCTTGTTATTTTTAGAAAAACAGTAATCAGTACAACATACATACCTCTTTTTGTGATTAATAAAGTATAAACAAACTTTCACCAGTCTTCACAAGTTCTAGTTATTCCAAGAATTGGTAAAGTGCAATCTACAGACCTAAATTACTTTTTATTAAATAAATAGTTACAATTTTGTAAACCACATGCAACTTACATGCTAAATAAAATCAAACAGGTGCCTGACAGCATTTTACGTGTTTTTAGCAAAGAACACAAGTCTGTCCACTGGATCAAGCTTGAGACGTGCACTGTGGCATGTTACAATGCCCCCACCTACACTAAAGACGCTCTCGGATGGGGCACTTGTAGCAGGAATAGAGAAGAAAGTTTCTCATGTTGCTTTTTATGCTTCTGAAAAATACTTTCAGCTTGGACGCTCAAAATCGGGGGTCAATTATTTTGAGCATATGAATAGATCCAGGGTTTTCGACGGTGTATATGGGCATAATGTCTTTAGCGATATAACGCCACAACATCAGTAAAATCTATCGTATCACATGGGATACAGTGGGGAAACGAGGCCTCTTATTTTTACCTGGTTTTTGGTGTTTGTTTTTTTTTGCAAACACGCCTCCTATTCAACAATGTGCCTCTGTTTGAGGTGCTAGAATAAATTAGTCATGCTGCTCACTTCAGCCAAATTTTACAGCAGGCTTTGGCGTGTTCAATATATAACGTTGAGAACCAGAACAATTTCCATACGCCTCTCTTGGAAACAAGCTCTTTGATTTACAGCGGTTAATCGTGCAGCTCTAGTTTTAAATAACTGATGGTGCCTGACTGTCAACATCATCACACTGGGTTTCTTGTGAAATTGAATAAACGTGGATTTACATGAAACCTTTCTGATTTCTAAAAATGAGACTATAAGCTTGCCTGTGTGAACCTCGCCTTAGTGCTTTCCATACCTCATATACTGTGAGAGAGAGGTAGATTAGCTGCTGCTCACCTTCTCCTGCTCGGTGGCTCTCAGACTGAGGTAGTTGAGCACTTGTGGTTCGAGTACACTCAGCGCCTCCAGCAAAGCCGGAATGAGACGAGGGGCGTGAGGTTTCAGACAGCCCCCTGCTGCTTTGCTGATCTTCACAAGAGTCTGGATACTAACATACACACACATGACTATGAAAACAAACTCGAATTTAAAACAAAAAGCACATTTATATATTTTAAGCTATAGAAACCCTTTCCATCCTACCTGAGAGTGCGCACCTCAGCCACGTTGCTTACGATGCCTTTGTCTAGCAGAATTGGAAGGAGCACGCTGACTGTTCGTTTAGCTGATGCACCTGTAGACTCGCATGTTCGCACACATATCTGAAAAACACACATTTTTGCTTACGGTTTCCAAAAATAGACAAAGTACCAATCACTAGTTATGTTTTAAATATCATAGAATGCGCAAATTATACAATCACTACCTTTTTCTACGCATTTACTGGTGGAAAATATGCATCACACATGACTTTTTACCTTACTGAGGGTCTTCAGGGATAAATCTGCTGCTTTTCGAACCGATTCCTGAAGCAGACAAAAAAGACGGACTTAAGAAATGGACTAAGACACTTTAGAAGCATCAGTAATTTAAAAAGGTTAACTAAAATATGGGGGGCGTTTAAATCAAACCAGGACTTGTAATGAAATTTCCCCCGTAGGGGGTTTTCATTGGATTAAAAATTGTGTATAATTGTGGAAATGTTATCCCCAATAGACTTTGAATAAAAAATAAAAAATAAAAAAAAAAAGACTGGGTGAAAACTTGATAGATTGACTTTTCGGCAACTTGCAGGACCGATCTGTCTTTAGGAACTGTACACAGAATCATTCACAAACACAACTTGCACAGTTATTGCCACATCCCTCATACAGTTCTGACCATGCTCCAAGTCATTTTCACAAAAGGAGTTCCTGGAAGGCCAGCGTTCCATACGTAAAGCAGGCAGTCCAGTCATGGTTCTGGTGTACTGAGAAAACTTTCTACCTTGACAGTATCCAAGCACTAGTGAAACACTGAGATAAGTGCATTAGTGTAGCAGAGGATTATATAGAGAAATAAAGGGAGTTTTTAAACTCTCACAGATGTGTTCTTTTATTTTGTGCAACCAAAAGTCCTGGTTTGACTTGAACACCTCTCGAACTTAAACACCTGATTTTTTTTTTTATATATATTATGGAAGATCATGACTTTATGTCCGTCCTGATACCTTGATATCATCCAACACCCGGAACAGTGTTTCCCAGATCTCGGTCAGGTGCTCTATGAAGTCATCAGCAGGCCGTCCACGAATCAGATCATTTAAAGCCAAGCAGCTATAAATTGAAGAATCGGTCAACTTTAGTGTCTATTAAATTTGCTGAAAAGCAAAATCACAATTCTGTCTGCCAAGGTTTAGTTTTTTTGTATGTTACCTTGACTCCCGAACTCTCCACATATTGCTGGTCAGGTTGGAAATAACATCCTGCAGGATCTCTTTGAAGTATTTATCAACCTTAATTAAAGAAAAGAAAAAAAAACCTTTATTACAACTTAAATACACTCGTAACAAGCAGACTATGTACATATATGACACTAATGTAGTGAAATATCTATACAGTCGATACAGAATCCAAAATGACTAGTTAGCGTGTAAAACCGTACAGTAGTTTTGTCAGTGACGAGCGCGTCCCAGATGCTGGTCATGGCCTGACGGATGCCCAGGTTGGGATCAAACTGGTACCTGTAGAGACGGGGCACTAACTGGGACAAAAACGGAGCAAGCTGCTCTCCAGCTTTAGCTGCAATGATGTTAAAGCCAAATGCTGCGCCCTGCAACAAGAAAAAATAAAAGCAGCAATAAAAGCACTTATAACAGATGCAAAGTACCAAAAAAAAAAAAAAAAAAAGCTGTAGCCAAATCAACCGTAAGTACATGATCAGATTTGTAAAGCTCACCTTTCTTGAGTTCCACATGGCATGGTGATTGGCCAGGTTCATGAATTTGTAAACGAGATCTGGTTGGTTCAGGTCACTAGCCAGAGAGCAAAGCTCCTTGTAGGTTGAGAGACCTTGTCTGTTAATCAAGAAAGATTTAAACTATTTACACTGCCATAAATAAATAAATAAATAAATAAATAAATAGATAGATAGATAGATCACCACTTCTGAAAAGTCAAATTATTGACCTGCAACAAGTAGCAAAAACGATAAGGATATTTGAAAAGACTGGAATGGGGTTAAGAACAGTTAAATACATTATGAAAGCCTGTCAAGACGGTGCTGAACCTTCAACTTTGTGGAAGAAATGTGGTCAAAAAAAAGATTAATAAGGATGCTTGATGATAAAACAAGCAAAATATGGCTATAAGGAAACCACTTATTCATGAGACTAATCAGGGGAAAAAAAAAACAGTTAAATTGGTTAGGGAGCATAAAGATTGAACTTTGGAGCGATGGAAAAAAGATCATGTAGTCTGATGATTTCGGACTGACCCTATTGCAAAGCGGCGGGCGTGTCAGGGTATGAAGGAAAGGGCATGAAGCGATGCACCCATCATGTCTAGTGGCCACTGTACACGTCTCTGGAGGCAGTATTATGATCTGGGGTTGCTTCAGTTCAGTAATATAAAGTCAGTTGATGACCTGAACGTACTGAATGACCGGGTTTTCACATATATTTGATTCTCTGATGGAACTGACATATTCCAGGACTCAAACTGTATAAGAGTAGTTCTGGTAGCATGATGAATCATTTTCACGCACCACACTGTGCGCCGTAATTAAAGCTAAAGGCGATCAACAGAATCTTTTTTTTCCCCCCCAAGCTTTTTTTTTGCCCTGCAGTGTATCTACGCATAATAAAGTTTAAAACTAGTGAATACTGGTTGACCTACCCATCAGGTGCTTTACCAAGAGCATCACCCTGAAACACCTCAGTGTCTTCAGATACTGTGTGTTTGACTCTAAAAAACAAAAAAACAAATACAGAACAAAATACACATTACAAAATTACGGCCTTGCCTCTGACTGTTAAAAAGCTCACTTGGAAATGTTAAATAAATAATAATGCAATAAGAACAAGCCCATTAATGTAATCCTGTGGTTTGCTTTACAGCTAAAACTATTGTTAGAGCTGCTGTTGACAGGACCTTAATAAATATTAGATAAGACCACAATAAGCCTTTATTATTCAAACTTGTAAAATTTGATTGCATTTATAACCTGCATTAATAATTTCTTTTCTCAAATGTATCTATATCTGGATACATGGCATTAATACACGGCTAATTAAATACCTTTTTCCAGTCATAAGAGTCTCCACCAGAGTGGACACCAGTTCTTGTTGGTCCTGCTCTCCTCCCAGTTCATAGACTAACCCCAGGCCTTTAGACGCCACGTCCTGACTCAGCTCTGCGCACATAGACACATTTAAGCATTTTGTTAAAGTTACATAATAATAAATCGTCAATCATTACAGGAAGTGTAATTCTTAACTCACCATCTGGGTCAGACAATATGGAAATGAAGGCGGTCTGAATCTCTTTTAGATGAGACTACATGAAAGGAAAAATAGCTATTAAAACTAAAGTAACATACTCAATCACAGTTTTAAACGAAAATAATATTCATACTGTCACACGCGTATATAAGATTGTGGGATTTCTGTGCATGCGTGCTTACCCGAATCTCTTTATGCTGGCTCAGTTTCTTTACGAGCGACAGGAGCCATATGCAGGCAGCCTGACGCACATGGGGATTCTGACTCACTATGTACTTAGACAAGATGGCACTTAATGCCCAGGACACAACATCATTGCTCTTGATATCTGAGACAGACAGAAATGAGTGGTTTATCCTATTAATACATTGTAGATGTGGCTAAAAGTCTATACATTTTAGATGTTAGTACAGGTAGTTTCATTCCAGGAGCACATTCGTAAGTCGGATTTGTTCTTAAGTCAGACAAAGTGAGTCTTATATGCCTTTGACACGAATATACAAGGTAAAGCATACCAATCCACTTGACTAAATCTCTGTCCCCTTTCTCCACACAGCCAAAAAAACCTTACTGCGCCTAAGAAAATTAATCTCTCATTGAAATGTGAAATCTAACATTGGTTCACTTTTAAGGGAAGCCCCGGGGAGAAGGGGAATCCCGAACGCCATTTTTTCTCAGAGCTGTATTGGACTGTGAACTCTGTTTTCTTGAGGATATACCGGACTTTAGACAGTGCACCAGATATCAATATTTACAAGTTCGTAGGTGCGAACTGCAGTAATTTGTTCACATATACGAATGTTCGTAAAATCGTTCATATCTGTGGAAATTCATAACTCGGATGTTTGTAAATCACACACACTCACTCTCAGGAGGGCAGTACTGGTCCTCAGTGCAAGTCCAAACATCTCTGGCAGCACCTGAGCCGGTTCCAATAGACGCACTGGTTATGGCCTCGCCAACAGTAAACTGCAGCTCGACCTGCTTTGCCTGAGAAAGACAGAGTGTGAGAGATGAGACATGGAAACAGTGGAGAAGTAAATGCGTTACTGAAATGAGAAAAATAAAGGAATGTACAAATATAGTCTGCAATGATTATTTAGTCTTTAAATAACAATTAACTCAGTACCTCCACTGAATCCATAAGGCCTTGCAGGAGCTTTTTCTGATGTGGAAATTCTTCATCTCCAACTGGGAGGAAACCCAGTGTCTGGATTACACGTTCCTTCATCTGACCACAGAAAAATGCATCATTTATTTATAATCGAGCCCAAAAAAAGTGACTACGATAATAAAGAACTTCTAATTATAAAACGCTTAACATGACCATTAGAGATTGTTCATCCATGGTACCTTGCCACTCTCTTTGCCTGATGTTATCCTGGCCAGCAGGTTCTCCACCAGGCTGAGTTTGCTGAATCCGTCTCCTTCACTTGGTATTAGCAGATGTCCATTACGACCGATCTCCCCCAGAGCTGTTGCTGCAGCGATCGTCAGCATAGGAGTTGTACTGTCCAAAAACGATCCTGCCGAGGTAAGCGTGAGATTTACTTTATGTCTAAAAGGAACCTGCACATCAAATTTAAATTCTGCATCAGCATTTATGTGAGCAACAATTAACACATTATTTTCTCTTCCAACCTTTAGATTAAACCTTATTTTAAGATTACAAAAATAATTCAAAGATTAATTCTGTTTGATAGTCTCTACACTGGGTGATGCATCTTAGACACAAATCTTCATTGACGACTCGTACTGACACATTGATAAATAATTTTAGACATTTCAAACGGAAACATCCTTAATCGCTGACCAAGAAAAAGTTCAAAATCAATTGTCAGCTGGAAAATTTATTCATGCTTACACTTTTCTGGGATTCTCAATGCCCAGTATTGGAAAATTATCAGAAAAAAAAAGGTTCAACAATCAACAGTATTTGTTACAGTGAGATGCTTATTGAAGAGCTGAAGCCTAAAAACTTGCAAATTGTCGACCGTCTATTATGTATTTCTCTTTTCTAAAAGTTAATAAAAATTAAGTTCTACAGCCAGAGAGCATATAATTTTGACTTAACCTCGTATGTATGTATGTACGTACGTGCATGCATATATGTATACTTATATTAAAAAGTGATTTCTCCCAAAGGTTGAAGACACAAAATCACCAGCTGGCTAATCACCCATTTGGTAACAGTCCAAAAGCATAATGCAGATCTGAAGTGCATTCATAAAATAATAAATAGTATCCAAATAATGCTCTTAATGCAGAATGCTTTTTAAACCATGCCATTCCAGGTGTAGTTTCAAACATTTTCAAATGGCTGAGTTGCAAACTAGTTTTAATCTACAACTATTTTTTAATCAGATCACTTAACTGTCTTGTTTGCAAACGTTTTGCGAGCGCTCTTCTACGCTTGTGCTTTGTTCACAGTGAATGTATTTGGATGTCGACAAACAGTTGGTTAAGTGAATTGCTAAACAATAGAAGAGATTTATTTAATATGTAATTTGGAAGTTATGCTTTATTCAAATTTAGTAATGATGTTAAGTATTTCCTTTTTGAAACTTAGCAGATTTTGACACTCGGGCAGTGCCGTGCTACCAAACGCGTGAAAACGGCTTAGCTGGCTAGGGAAGCCCAGATAGCCAACGTTTAATTATTAAGAATGACCAAACAAAAGCTCTGGGCCCGTATTCACAAAGCTTCTTAAGCCTAAAAGTTGCTCCTAGTGACGAAATTCTAAGAAAATTCTTTTTGACAATTCTTTTTGATTATGACATTTTCTTAGAATTTCCCCCTAAATTTAGGACTAAATCCTAGTAAAGATAAAAATTATTCATGGAACATCTTAAACCTAAAAACAGTTCGTAAGGTAAAAATTGTTAAGAGTGGAGAGGAGGACTTTTAAGAGACTTAAGAGTTTCTATAGCAG
>JAOTRS010000033.1:8875261-8888411 GCA_028565755.1 Dinotopterus cunningtoni
TGCTGGCAACGCTGAATCAGCTGAAAGATAACAACAGTTTTACTCAACTAAATGCAACACACACACACACACACACATATATATATATATATATATAAAATAAAAAATGGCATTAAAATACACATGACTTGAACAGATATGATCTATGTTACACATCAAATTAGCAATGAATAAATCACAAACCAACCTGGACGTTCGGTCCAATACACTCCAAACTCCAACTAGTAATCCACAACACTTTTGGATGCTCACTGAGAAATGATTAACCGTCTCTGTATCTGTGTGTGTATATATGTGTGTATATATATATGATATGTGTGTGTGTGTGCGTGAGTGTGTACACTCTGTAATATGATGAGCAGGTAAAGCTGGTGCCTGGCTCATATTGCCAGCTGATTTAAGCTAATGAATGGTTTGCCTTAGATACAGTACCTGCAGTTTGACACACAAACACACACACACATGCGCAAACACAAAAAACGTGAACTGAGTAATTATCCAAACCCCAGAACGACTAAATGTGTTGTTAGAACAGTATGGGTTCAAATGTTGTGTGCATGTGTATCCATGACTGTGTTTCTGTGTGTGTGTGCTTGCATTGGTCTATCCCAGTTGGATACCTGTTGTCCTTAGTAACACTGCTGTATACAGACAAAACGGGTGTTCTCACACACTGATTTTTGGATTTGTGTCCATTTGGCATGCAGTACTTTTGAACAAATGTAAAAAGTGATTGATTTAAAGAGGAGTGAGATTTGTTTTTTTAGTTCTTGACATAGCATGGTAGTTTTCAATCCCTTCCCATGGTGAGTACTTGGTGATCTCAGTACTCCTTAGTGGGAAAGTGGTGTTTTGGAGAGAAGCTGCCAAGTGTTGAAAAGTTTTTTACAGTATTATCTGACTTCTCTGACTGCTGTGTTTTTAAGTGGCATAATGCCAACATGATTACACATAATAAATACGTCTCCCGTCTGTCTCATCTCATGAATCCTTGTCTACACTGCTACAACACAATTATTGAGCGAGGCGTTGTGTGTAAAATCTCCCAATTTATTGAAGAGCACGAAATATTATGGATATGTTTAAGCATTTCGACATTCTAACAATCACAATGCCAACCCTTTTTTGGTTTTCGCTTCCTGTAAATTTTCTCATCCCTCCTACGAGGGACGCTTGTATACCATTAATGAATGTAGAAAGTTTTCTCAGTAAGCCGGAGCTATGATCTGACTCCCTGCTTTAAATCTGAAACACTGGCCTCCCAGGAACTCCTTTAATGGCCCAAACATGTAGAAATGGTTTGAAGGAATGTACTGGCGGTGTGGAAATAACTCCCAGCCTTCAATGTACAAGTGCTGCTGGTGAATGATTTTGTGTACAGTTCCCACAAGCAATACGCGAATTATCTTCCACAAGTTGGCAGAAAGTCATACTACTACCAAGTCATACTGTGTATACTACCAAGTCATACATCTTGTATCATGCCAACAGTAAAGCATCCTAAGACCATTCATGTGTGGGGTTGCTTCCCATCCAAGGGCCTGGGCTCATTCACAATTTTGCCTAAGAACACAGCCATGAGTAAAGAATGGTACAAAAACATCCTCAGAGAGCAACTTTTTCCAACCATCCAAGAACAGTTTGGTGATGAACAATGCCTTTTTCAGCATAATGGAGCACCTTGCCATAAGGTGATAACTAAGTGGCTCAGGGAACAAACAAGTCGGGATGTGGGGATGTGAAGTTGATTGACAGCTTGCTAGGGCGAATTGCAGGGGTCTTGAAAAAGAAAGAACAACACTGCAAATATTGACTCTTTACATAAACGCAATATAATTTTCAATAACAGGCTTTAACAATTATGAAATGCAATTTTTATTGTAATTATACTTCAGTATATCATTGTAACATGTGACAAAAAGCTCTACAAACACTGAAGCAGCAAACTTTGTGAAAATGAATATTTGTGTCTTTCTAAAAACCTTTGTCCACGGCTGAGGTGGTTTGGACATGTTCAGAGGACAGATTGTAAATATATTGGTAGAAGGATGCTGAGGTTGGAGATGCCAGGCAGGAGGTCTAGAGGAAGACCAAAGAGGAGATTTATGGATAGAGTGAGAGAGGACATGAAGTTAGTTGGGGTGAGAGAAGAGGAAGCAGAGGATAGGGTTAGGTAGAGGCAGATGATTTGCTGTGGCGACCCCTAAAAGGGGACCGCCGAGAGACGAAGAAGAAGTTCATGAGAAATTTGATCACAAGTCCCGGTTTGACATGAACACCCCTTTCTAATATTAATTTCTAATAATAATATAAATACAGTTATGTCTTTTGAAAAGCGTGGCGTGCTGCGCTGCTATCCAAACCCGAGCAAAATGTCTAACATCAAACCATTCGTGCTGTATGTTATGCTTCTCTTCCTGTTTTTTTTTAGGTCAGGTTCCCTCAAAAAATGAATTAAGAGAAAGAAAACCAACAAGCTGGTTAAAAATCTGATAAATGAAACATCATCTTTTTCTTTCAATAATTCATTTAGTCAGTGAGCTTTAAATCTTGAACAAAATAAAGAGGTAAAATATAAATATATAATATAAAAGCATTAATTAAGCATATTATAAAATTAAATAACCAACTTGCATTAATAGCTGAGTGTTAGATAACTGGTGAGATCAAGAATGCTGGCTAGCATATACAGTATCGTCCAACCTGACAGGATTTCTAAGTGAATTGTCAGCTAAACGCAAACACCATAATCATTACATTTATCTAATAAAATCCAAGTCTTGGTAAAATCCAGTAATGTTCTCACCTCAGTTCATCCACCAAAATGGAGTACCTGCTTGTCAGTTGGAGACAAGTGAGCGAACAGCTTTGTTCATCCTTGACTTTTCCCTTTAACCAAATTCCAAACGAAAGATTCACAAAAGAATTTCCCTGTTAAATAATCATGTGCTAGGTTGATGTTTAGGCTTCCACATACTTTTCACACTCACCTACTTTACATGTTAGATGTGGTTTTCCATACCATGAGCATGCCACATGTGGGTCACATCTATTTGTTCTCCTTTTTGGTGAATTCTCTATTGTCCTGGCCTGGTGAGCCAAAGACAAGCTTCCATAAATTTTGAAGGTACACTTAACATTGGTTGGTGATTGGCTGTTTATAATTTTGTCTTGGACACCATCACATTGGATTAAACCCGAGATGTGGTTTTATGGGTAGACTTTCAGCTTTAACTTAAAGGTTTTAACAAAAAATATTGCATTAACATTACCCTAGCCATATTTTTACCCAGCTACTCAAAAGTAATTGAAAACTAACCAATATACAGATTAGTTTTAAAACTTGGATGCAAATATTTGACGTTAAACGATTGTCTGAAATCTAGAACTCATGGACATGAGACACAAATACGCAGTTTCATCTATTGAGCTGCTTTGCCAGAGCTTTATTGAATCTGCTTGTTTGTGGGTGTTTCTTCCGTCAGTAGGTGAAACGCCGCTCAGGTCAGGTGACTGACTTACATTCACTTTCTTTGCCATGGGTGTGCATTTTTGTGTTATTATCCACCTGTACCATACCAGCACTGGCTGAACAGTATTACAGCATTGAATGTGAGCAGAGAATATCGCTATGTACACATCAGAATACATCCTGCTACTTGCTATCAGCAGTCAAATCATCAATAAACATACTCATGCCACCACCTACAATGTCTCCAACATGTTTGACAGGTTTTATGGTATGCTTCGGATCACAACCCCTCCCTTTCCTTCTCCATATTCTTCTGTTTCAATAATTCTTGTACAAGTTAACTTTGGCTCCATCTGTCAAAGGAATCTTGCTTCAGAACTAAGCAAACTTTTGTTTTAGATGTTTTCTAGAATATTTCTGTTTCTGATCATTTCAAGTTTTGGTGATTTTTTTTTTTTTTTACCACAATCATGAAGGAGCCTCTTTAGTGCCAACTATCTCAAGAGTGTTCTTGACTTCAATCATTTTCAGTTCTTGTTTTTTTAAGGGATTTGCAAAATTGGCGATTTGGCTACTCCAAGTGTTTCAGCTATATCTCCTTCCCTTGCGCTGAATTGAGCTTAGGTGGTACAACAGAAGCTTTGAAAAGGCCTCCATCTAGTGTTCACCAAGAGATGAGCATCTTACCATATTCCAAGTAACGTGCCATGCTCATGCTTGGTTTTGACAGCAATGCCAGTTTCTCAAAATTCCTGGGGCAAATACTGTCACTTTATATGAAAACTCCACCTAAAATACATGTATATCATTATTTATTATCAATATATGATCTCTAATCTATCTCAGAATAGTATTTAACTATCAGCTGATAGTGGCTGCAGTGGATTTAGCCCTTGCTTCAACAGCTGTCTTCTTGTCATCTTGGGAAGAAATAACCAAAGTTTTGACGTTTTTGCTAATACTGTACCGCCAACACAGTCATGCTCGTCATCTAAAGTAGCTGAGCTGAGTGCTGTAAGGACACCTGCGTTGCACAAGAAATATCAATATCCAATGCATAATCATACATGTGTTGAATTATGTTATTGTATATGTTTATGAAAAAAGGAAAGTTGATAAGGCAGGGGAAGAGACAGTATGTATATGTGTGTGTCTAAAAGAGGATGACCCCTGTGTTGAGGTTCCTATGATTCTAAGTTGATTAGCTGCTCCAGGGCCGTAGGGGAGGAGATTTCAGGATAAAATAACCACTAAGTCCTCATAACCACGTGTTCAGTGACCAGGCTAATACTATTAGTGTGATGTTCTCTCTCTCTTTCAGGTTCTTGTGGACCATTCTCTACAGAGTAAGGCCTCACTTCCTGAATTTTTTCTATGTCTTATAGACCGGATTTCAAGGTTATATACACTTGCGTTTGGGAATGTACATCAACCATGTGGACTAGTTGAGAAGAAGTATTCCAGGATCCACGCCGTTAACATGCCCGTGCATCAAATATCCGTCATGCCTGTTAGTACGGATGCTAGTTTTAATGGGCAGGACAGCATCAGAACCAGAAACAAGAATAAAGAAAAAAAGGTAAGTCTATGTAAGCTTTTATGGATAGCATACTGGAGATTTGATAATAAAGAGTTCTTATTAGCTTGTCTCATAGACATTGTCCCATAAGATTACATGGTTAAAAGGTATGATAATTATCAAAAATCAGCTGTGGTATAAATGGAATAAAACACATTCTGTGGGAAAATAAGTAGCGCCAGTATAAGAGCACTTCCTGTCATGTTTAATTTCCTGCTTTAGCAGAAACAGGCTACCAGGGACTTGACTTGTTTTCTGGTATCTAGTATCTTCATCTTTCCAGTGCTGTGATTTGAGAAAAACCTTTTTTTATATAAGTGCAAAATGCTCACACCTCGATAGAAGAGGAAATAGTGAAATAAGCAAATAAAAACCGTATTTGGTCTGGGACTGGATGGTTAAACAGATCCAGAGATTGAGGCCTATGAACAAAGTATGATCGGTGCCAAAATCCCAAACTGGGGCAGGACCTGAGGTAAATATTTGAACCTGTGATGTGGCAAGGAGCAGGAGCATGGTGAGGTTTGTACAGAATGTTGTAAATCTGAGCCGTGAATGTCACCAAGACTAGCAGCATACAGTATATACTGTAGATAGACTTCAGAATGGTCCCGACTTTAAATCTAGTTGATGCAACACCTTATTTGTCTTTAAAAATTTTAATCATTGATAAAATGGATACCACTATTATAGCAATATAAAAACATAAATAATTCTGTACAACCTGCTAACAAATAAGGTAAGGCCAAAAATCTTGGCCTTGTCCTTTTCCTCATAATGTCTTTTAATTTAATCCTCACACTAATCTATGTACAGCGCCTATCTACCATATGAGAACCGTTATAGGTCTATTAATTACATTTTAAACATATTAAAGTGACTAAAACTCAGCACTGTTCTTTTATGCTCCAGGTAAAGTGAGTCCACTTCAGGATCCATTTCTGGAGGTACACTGTATAGAAGTGTCCTGGTTTATCTTGTATTTTTATATAAACGGCTGCAAAGCACGCCTAGCAATGGCATTGTTGCTCTTTTATGATGACCATGTCCATTATGTGCACAACAGTAGATAAGTGAATTGTCTGTCTGAAGTAGGTTGGAAAGGACTTCATTGCTCACACTTTTTCTGCATTATGATGTCTTCATGGTCTTGCCAAGCATAACTTTGAGTTACAAAGAACATGGTACAATAACTAGAAAAAAACAGTACAGTATGAGGACAGGAATTTTTAATTCTAAACATAATTTTTTTTTTACTTCAAATTGACTTTTATTGCTTTTTTAGACTCTTTTTTTGTTTTTATTTTTTTTGCTAACTAACTAATTAAAGTGTGTGCTGAACATACTCATGATCCCATGCACTAAACAGGCCCAGTTTCTTTATCTCAGCTTTAGCTCAAGTAATAGGATTGGTGTGTCTTAGTGTTTCTGTGATATTAAAGTACATTGTTAGATAATGCTACTTCAACCATGATAGAAAAGTATTTACTCTGGGCGTCTTTTACAATTTTTGAAAGGCTTGAGCCACTCGACATTTTTTCATATTAAATAACACATTTCTTCATATTAAATTTTTATTTCATAGTAAATGAAATAAAAACGATGTAGACTAAATTAAATACAATGGACCTTTAGATTGCACGTACAGTGAAACCTCGGATTGCGAGTAACGCGGTTTGCGAGTGTTCCGCAAGACAAGCAAAGATTTTTAATAAATTTTGACTTGGAAAACGAGCAAGTCTTATTTTACAAGATTATACCAGTAAGAGATGCGCACTAAGACCCAGCAGGGGAGACGATTACCTACAATTCCGCAGCGCAAGAGAGAGAAAAACCATTGTTTCAGTTCTGATCACGTGACGCTCGGCATCAAAACAAGAAGCGCATGCGTGATACATGATACTCGATATTCTCTCTCTTGCGCTGCGGAATTGTAGGTAATCGTCTCCCCTGCTGGGTCTTAGTGCGCATCTCTTACTGGTATAATCAACATCCGTGCACGCGTGTACTGTTTACTATAACACTGTGACCTTGTGTGTGTATAAAACATATTTTTCATTAGAGAGAGGTTAAAGATCCCTTTTTCTGCTGTGGAATGAATAATAATTTAAGTTTCCATTATTTCCTATGGGGAAATTCGCTTTGGTTTACAAGTGTTTTGAAATACGAGCCCGCTTCCGGAACAAATTGTAAGTGTTTCGCAGGACAAGCAAAAATGTTAAACAAATTTTACTTCAGTAAACGAGCAAGTTCTTGTAATACGAGACGCTCGATCTCAGTGCGCATGTGTGTAAAAGTCGTCCTACATAGTAGCCCCCTTCCTCCTCCTCTCCTCTCTCTGGTCTCATTCACTACAGCCCTGATTCTTTGCAAAAGGTAAAGTGCAGGTTAATTTGTCTCATTTTTAGTTTATATTTTGTATCAATTTATATGAATATTTTTGGATTATGGAAAGAATCGTCGAAGTTTCCATTATTTAAGGTTTAACTGTAAATGTGAACAAATGTGTTACTGTGACAGGCTGCAAAGTCTCTAAAGATACAATTTAAAAATACTTTTACAAATTTTTTAAGTTTATCTAACAACCTCAGAGGCGGCAAGGTGGTGTAGTGGTAAGCACTGTCGCCTTGCACCAACCACTCAGCGTTCAGCATCACCAGTATACTAATCACCGGGCTGATCATCCATCATCATCTGCACCTGTTTCTCACTGGTTCATAAATTAATTAGCAAATATAATACATCCCCTTAACCTCATTTTTTTAGGTACCGGTTACAGCTAAAGAATGGATGTCAGCTAATGTTCTGTATCGCTTAAAAGTCTTTGTTTCTTTTTAATCTGTGTTGTTTTAGGTGCATAGGTCTACACAAGAGTCAGCACTGAGTGGCATATCACAGCCTTTTGCCACACCTTCCTGTCAGGAAATGTGCAGGTGGGTGGAGCTAAAGCTATTGAGCTATTGAGCCACGACGTAAAGCAATTTCCCTCTGGGATTAATAAAGTTCTTTGAATCTTGAATGAATCTTGAAATAAATTAAAAATAAAAATTAAATTGTGGATGTGTGTATCCAGCACTGGTGACGTATTCAACTCTGGATATCATGGCCCAAACCATACCACCACCATCGTTCCTGTAAACCACACTCCCATCACTAAGCAACAGGTGAAGCGTCGATACCGGCGACACCGGCGACACCGGAAGAGCAGTGTTTGCATTGCAGACTGTGTGGAGCAGTCAGGAATCACGAACACCAAGAATGACTCTTCTTCAGGAGACGAACAGTACCACAGGGCAGCTCGGTCCTGGAGTCGTGAGAAAGCCCGGCGTAGACGACGTCCACTTGTGTTCCCGGGTTCTTGTGGGGATAAAGCCCAGAAACAGGACCTCAAAACGTCACAGGGGACATCCTTAAATATGGACGAGCTAGACAGCAATTCAGCCAATCATGCCAGCAAAGGTAGTAAGGAGGAGGAAGAGGAGGAGGAGGAAGAGGAGGGGCCAATTACAAAGACTTACGAGGAACATGGATCAGGAGACACAGATATGGCCGTCCCTACAACTCAGAAATACACAGAGCCGTCCAATCAGAACAGGACTCTACAGGAAGCATGCACTGATAATGAACCTGAACTGTGCAGGTGAGAGAGTCCAAAAAGAAAAAAGAGACAACATAGAGAAATCATATGTAGTGATGGTCTGTTAAAAGTTTGTTGTGTGTGTAGGATCTGCCACAGTGAAGCTGATGAGGAGTGTCCTCTCATCATGCCGTGTAGATGCACAGGGAGTCTACGCTTCGTCCACCACGCCTGCCTGCACCAGTGGATCAAAAGCTCGGACACGCGCTGCTGTGAACTGTGTAAATTCAACTTCATCATGGAGTCGCACCTCAAACCCTTGTGCAAGGTACAACGCTCTATCTCTCACGTACATAAAAACACGAAACATGATCACTTTAACGTGAAAGACTAATGCTTAGACTAAAAGTTTATTTCATTGCATCGTCTCTCTCTCTCTCTCAGTGGGAGAACTTGAACCTGTCCGCAGGTGAACGCAGGAGGATCTTCTGCTCCGTGATCTTTCACCTGATGGCCATGGGGTGTGTCGCCTGGTCCCTTTATGTTTTCGTCCTCATGCACTACACTACTGAAGGATTACAGCAAGGTAAAGAGCACAGTGGTCAAATCCCTTTTTCTCTTTGTTCTAATTCTAATACGTTCTCGTTGCTATGGTAACAACTTATCTGGACCATGCTTTATATAATCCAAGGCTTATCATAAACAGATTTTAAATAAGGATTTTCATTCTATATTCCTACGTTGGCTCATTGTATATAAAAAAAAGGTCTTGCATAAGTATTTGCACTCTTAATGGAAATAAGCAAAAAATTAGGTTGTAATGATGTTTATTTAACACTCAATGCTTATGTCTTAGTCTTCTAATTGGACACTGTTGTAATTATATACCTCTCGATGTTGCAGGACCGCTGGAGTGGTTGTTCTGGACCAAGCTTGGCATTGTTACCCTCAGCATGGTGGCAGGCCTCATTTTCATGCACATCCAGTGCAAAGTCTACCTAAACATCTGGAGGCGCCTGAAGGCTTTTAACTGTGTCATCTTTGTGCACAACTGTCCAGACTTGGTGTGCAACATGGCTGAAAAAGCCCCACCCCCTCACGCTGTTCCCACCCACCAGACCCAAACTAGCGTTCACTGTCCTGGCCCAGCAGGACGAAGTGCAGAGGTGGCACCAGTTTAATTTTTTTTAAGTGATGGTTCGGTTTGGAAGTCTGTTTGGTTGAACTGACTTCTTTCCCTTAATAACTATGGGGGAAAAATCATTCAAATGGATAAGGAAAATGCAAACCTTAGTTTTATATACAACAGTGGAACAGATATACATCCGCCGTTTCTGTGGCAGTTATTCACAGAGTCGGGTTGCCAGCTCAATGCCCAATTGTATCTGAGAACTTGGAGGTGAAGGACCTTGCACGAGTGTCTAACAGTGGTGACCCGTCTGCATCAAGGTTCGAACCAAGGACCTTCTGGTCTGTAGTCCAACACCTTAATCACAGAGCCACCCCTGCCTCACTGTCTAATAAAATCATAACATTTTGAAGCCAAATATACCAATTTTATTTACCAGGACATTTTGCAGAAGAACTATGACCTCAAAAATCAGTATTAAGTACAAATTCTGCACAATCATGAAGCACTGAACATAATTACAGGGTAAAACACCGGATTGTGCCCCATGGACATATTAACTATGATTATAGTTTTCTGAGACAGTTTCTTAATCATAAAAAAAAGAAATAAATCCGTTGTTTGTATTAACTCTAATCAATAAAGATGTTAAGTTTCTTAATCAGATGCTTGACTTGGAGTCAGTTATTATTTCTATTCAATTTCCACTTTGTCCATTGATGTGATAATCTTTATTCAAAAATGACGTCTGCACTCTCGTAACCCTAAGACCATTTATTTGACACCTGTGTGTCAGCTTATGAAATATTTAGCACTCATGTATATTATTTCATTTTTTTAATTTTGGCTAAAATTGGAATTAAACAGACTTTCCCTTTTGGTTTTTCAACCTTTACCATGAACATTTGTTCAAAAAAAGTTCAACAGAGAGTTTTAGTCGTCACCATCTTAGCATGACCTGACTCCTTAAAACCCTGGTTAACCCAAAAATGGGCAAATGTTACCACACGTTAGCTGAGCTAGCTTTAGCTTAATTAAAATGCTATGGTGACTAATGTTAATTTTGATGCTAAAGTTACTTTGGATCTAAGTGAACCATACCCTACATGTAATTCCCTGTAGGAAGTTAAACTACAACGATTCCAGTTAGCGATGGATAGCAGACAGCTAGCAGTTCAACACCTGCATTTCAGCTATGCCCCTAATTATGCATCATTTTATACCTTAATATAATTTTAACTGATGAGTTACATAAAAATTCACCTCCCATACAGTTGTCATAAAAGGGAAATCTATAGCTATGGAGACCAAAACCATTTTTAGTACCAAGCTGTTAACAGATTTATTTCAGTTGTAAAGTAAAAAGACATTTTAACATGGGGCTCTATGGTGATTTATTTACTGAATGCAGTCGTTTATCCGCGCCATTGTGGCAACAAGAAAATTGAGCCAAAAGGCAAAGCTCTTGAGATCTATCAGTCAATCATGGGCATGAGCGAGTGAAAAACTCAAAGTACTTGAAACTCGGTTCCTTTGCGAAGAAAGAAATCAGATGAATTGGTTCAGGCATGTGGTAAGGATGCCACCAGGATGCCTCCTTAGGGTGGTGTTCTTGGCACATTCAGCTGGGAGGAGGCCACGGGGCAGACCTAGGACTAGATGAAAAGAGTATAACTCCACACTGGCCTGGGAGCGCCTCGGGATCCCTTAGTCAAAGTTTGTTAATGTGGCCAAGGAAAAGGAAGAGGTTTCCTGCTGGAACTGCTACCCTGTGAATCCACTTCAAGTAAGCAGTTGAAGATGGATGGAGCCAGGCTCCTAGTGGCCATTCGAGGAAAGTTTTGGCATGTCTGTGTTGGAGTCGTTTTTCACTTCACAGTTAGCCAACACTAATAAAAATAATAATAATAATAATAATAATAGGACTGGTGAGACATCTTTCAGGGAATTGTCCAGTTCCAGGCGTGGGGCTAAAGTAAACGCACAGTTGGAGACTTTTTTTCATGAAAGACATGAACAGATAAAATCTGACTGGCACATTTAAATAGATTTTTTTTTTTTTTTTAAATGGATGTAGCAGCATCACAACAGCCCAAACAGATATATACAGCAAGTTCTGACTAGAAATGAACTTTGTACTTAAACACACACACACTGTATCAGTCATCCACACAAAAAAAGCTCAGTCTATAGCTGTTTTGCATCATGCATTATCTTCCGAAAGCTCTGCATCAGAATCCTGAAGTACTTCATCCTCGTCATCATCTTCATACTCCTCTTCCATGGTGTGTGTTTCTTGCACTGCAGTGTGTTTTTTCTCTAGGCCTTTTGCTGAAACTTTGCGCATCTTGATGTTGGGCAGTTTCTTTAGATCCCCGTTCCACTCTCTGTCAAACAACAAGGAAATGTTTTCACTGCTCTCAGTTACAGAAAAACGTTTCTTTAGCACTGCACATGTCCTGAATACTTGTCACATAAGTAAACAGGTAGTAGATAAAGTGTCCAGTTATTTGCACCCTTCATGAGAATGAGGAAAAAGCAATCAATATAGCTTGTATAAACTGATAATTAAAGCTTGATAATTTGCAATAATTCTGGGAGACTTATTTCTAAAATTTTTGGTTCAAGAGTTCTTACCTGAACGTTTTCAAATGCTTGCTGTTGATTATATCTGGGATCTCTATGAAAGTACAAGAAACAAGATGAACTGTATTAAAAAAATATATAATTATTTATATTTGGATCTTTGGATAATAAATGTAAGATGATTACTGACCGAAGCCGTTCCCTTCATACTGGGCTCGCTCTCTTTCCATCGTCTGCTTTATGATGGCCTCTCTGGAGAAGTGCAGTCGACCCTGACGCCCTTTTATGCTGTTGGCCAGTTCGATCTGCTCTAATTCCGCATCAAATCGGTGCAAGTACCTGAGTAAGAGAAGAACTTGAACTTTACCAGAACAATAGAAACACATAATGAACATTAGATACTAAATAGCCAACCATAAACCCCCACCAACACCACGGTGCCCTTCCTATTTATAGCTTGACTCAAATGTCTCAGGTGTAAAAAAAAAAAATAATAAATAAACTTGTTCTAAAGTGTGATATACAATATCTTACCTCTCGATGATTTCACAAGCCTCTTGTTTAGAATATTCTAACTTGTCTGAGTCCAGTTGACTTTGGAACCATAAAAGTTTTTCTCCTGTTGATGGACCAGAACAGGTTAAACTTATACCTAATAATTCATTACACTCCCAAAATGAGATCCCTTATGTAAATGTTACACGTGAAACATTACAATCAGTGGAACACAAGAATTGGTAAATAGCTTTCGAATTCTAACAAGACTTACCAATTAAATTTAAACGCTGGGCCTTTTCATTTTTTAAC
>JAOTRS010000033.1:8930527-8945840 GCA_028565755.1 Dinotopterus cunningtoni
TAAGGTGCTGGAAAGGAGGGTTCGGCCGATTGTCGAACCACAGATTAAAGAGGAACAATGTGGATTCCGTCCTGGTCGTGGAAGAGCGGACCAGTCTACATGTGTTTTGTAGATTTGGAAAAGGCATATGATCGTGTCCCTTGGGATTTTCTGTGGGAGGTACTGCAGGAGTATGGGGTGAGGGGGTCACTTCTCAGGGCCATCCAATCCCTTTATGCCCAAAGTGAGAGCTGGGGTCGGATTCTCAGCAGTAAGTCAGACTTGTTTCCAGTGGGTGTTGGCCTCCGCCAGGACTGTGCCCTGTCACCAATCCTGTTTGTGATTTTCATGGACAGGATATCAAGGCACAGCCGTGGAGTAGGGGGTATCCAATTTGGTAGGCAAGTGATGGAACACTGGAACGTGAGGTTGGCCAGAAAATCGGAGCAGCGGGTTTTTTTTATATTGCAGTCGCTTTACCGCACTGTTGTGACAAAAAGAGGGTTGAGCCAAAAGGCAAAGCTCCAACCCTTACCTATGGTCATGAGTGTTGGGTCATGACCGAAAGGACAAGATCGCGAATACAAGCGGCCGAAATGGATTTTCTCAGAAGGGTAGCTGGCTTTTCGCTAAAAGATAAGATGAGAAGCTCAGTCATACGTGAGAAACTCAGAGTAGAGCCGCTACTCCTTTGCGTGGAAAGGAGTCAGTTGAGATGGTTCGGGCATCTAGTAAGGATGTCACCAGGACGCCTCCCTAGGGAGGTGTTCTTGGCATGTTCAGCTGGAAGGAGACCACGGGGCAGACCAAGGACTACATGGAGAGATTATATCTCCACACTGGCCTGGGAACGCCTCGGGATTCCCCAGTCAGAGTTAGCTGAGGTGACTGGGGAAAGGGAAGTTTGGGTTTCCCTGCTGGAACTGCTACCCCTGCGACCCGACTTTGGATAAGCGTTTGAAGATGGATGGATGGATGGATGGATGGAAAAAAAAGAAAAGCTGTCCAAACTTACCCAGCCCTATGTGGAAAAGAAGTTTCAAGTTTCAAGTTTTATTGTCATATGCACAGTAAAGAAACATGTTCCCCCGTACAATGAAATTCTTTCTTTCCTGTTCCCCAATGAATGCCACAAAAAAGTAAAACATAAGCATAAAATAGAATAAAATAAAAACAAATATAGGTATAAAAAGAATAAAGAATGAACTGTGATTAAGCAAATTTATGGACAGCTGAGTTACATTTCACTCACCACACCCAGGCCTGATTACTACCAGACCTGATAAATCAAAAAAATCACTTAACAAGAATCTGTCTAAAAGTGAAGCACATTAAAGGATCTGAAAAAACAACAAATGATAATGTGATCTAAAGAAAGAGCAGATGAGAAATAAAGTAATTGACATGTAGGGTTACAAAGCCATTTCTAAGGCTTTGGGGACTACAGCAAACCATGATGTGAGAAAACTTGAATCAGTGGTGAACATTCCCAGGCCTACCAAAATTACATCAAGAGCAAAAAGAGGACTAGGACTGATCAAAAGGAACAAAAATGCTTGTCTCATCTTTCCCAAATTATGATTATCCCCAAGACTTTTGAACAAATATTTTATGGACTAATGAGACAAAAGGTGTGTGTCCCATGACATCTGGCATAAAAAGTGAGCCAAAATTCCTCCACAGCGATGTGAAAGACTCATTGCCAGTTATTGTTAACACTTGATTGCAGTTGTTGCTGCCAAGGGTGGCACAGCCAGTTATTACTATAGGTTAAAGGGGCAATTACTTTTTCACATAAAGCCAGGAAGTTGTGGACAGCTTTTATCCTTTAATAAAATCATTATTCAAAACCCACATTTTGCATTTACTCGAGTTATATTTGTGTAGTATTAAAATTTGTTTGATGATCTGAATCATTTATGTGTGACAAATATGTAGAGATAATAAAGCAAGGGTCAAATACTTTTTCACAACACTGTATATGTGTATATCTGTTAAAGACCTAATCTTGATTAAAAATTAAATTAACTACTCTTGGTTAATGCACCTTTAAACTGCGATGACAGTACAAACATGAAGAGTATGTCCCTACTGTTATCATGCAGCATGCTGCCAGCTGATTTAAAGATAAACAGGAAAAGACACACACAGCACAGGAAGGAGATAGGAGACTGACGACATTACAGTTGTTTTGTGTTATATAATTTCTATCATTTTTACCCGATTTTAGTTCTGGGTAGGAGAGACTTTGGAGGTGGTGGTATTAACATAAAAGTTTTGAAAGCTGATCTTTAGCAGAGTATACAGATGGGAAGCTGCATGGACTAAAGAACTAACAATGCATTCAAATTATATAATTCTTTAAACTTCTCAGAGTGTTCTACAACAAAGTAGGAAAAACACATAAACGGCTCCATGTTTGTCTTTTGTTAGCTGCTCAGTGAAATTTGATCACTGATATAATATAGTTTCCTCCTCAAAACAGTATAAACTATAAATCAATTAATGGTAAGAAATGCAACTTTGTTTACTGCTGATGTTGTGTGCAGCCATGTTAAATTGATGTCACTTGCCTGTAAACCTAATAACTGGTTGTGCCACCCTTGCCAGCAACAACTGCAATCAAAAGTTTAGGATAACTGCCAATGAGTCTTTCACATCGCTGTGGACAAATTTTGGCCCACTTTTCTAAGCAGTGTTGTTTTAATTTAGCCACATTGGAAGGGTTTCAAGCATAAACAGCCTGTTTAAAGATATCAACCAGATCTAAGTCCGGACTTTGAATTGGCCACTGCATAACTCGAGTGCGCTTACGTTTGAGGTCATGAACTGATGGCCGCTCATGTTTGACTGTTGGTATAATTTTCTTTTTATGAAATGCTGTGATGGTTTACTTTTTGTGAAAGTTCAACTTTTGTCTTATCAATCCACAGAATATTTGCCCAAAAAAAAATCTTGGATCATTGTTGTGCTCTTGGAGTAATTTTGGTAGGCCGGCCACTCCTGGGAGGGTTCACCACTGTTCCAGGTTTTCTCCATTTGTGAATAATGGCTCTCACCATGGTTAGCTTGAGTCCCAAAGCCTTAGACATCTCTGTGTAACCCCACCCAGAATGATTAATGTCAATTACTTTGTTTCTCTTTTTTTTCTTTTCTTTTTGCGTTCTTCACTTTGCCAATAGGTTCTATTTAAGTAATTTCTTTATTCTAAAGGCCTGGCAGTAATCAGGCCTGAGTTAAGAAATTTAACTCAGCTTTCCAAAAACCACAGTTAATTCATGATTTAGTAAGGGGAAAATTAGTTTTTTTTTTTTTTTTACATAGGGCCAGGTAGGTTTAGACAGCTTTTTCTCCCTTAATAAACTAAATCATTGTTTTAAAACTACATTTCCTATTTACTCAGGTTGTCCTTGTGTAATATTTGTGTAATAAATTATTTAAGTCTGACAAATATGCCAAAAAAAAAAACTGCAAATATTTTTTCTTGCCACTGTAGATACATCCTATTTAATATTGACCAAGAAGGCAACAGTAACAAAGTACAGGTGCAACACTCACAGGTAAGGCAAAATTCCCCTGCACTGATATCATTAACGTTTTAACGGAAGTTATTTACAATTTTAGTGCTTAGTTGTTTCGCACTGTCGCCTTGCACCTCAAGGGTCCAGGTTCGATTCCCTCCTTGGGGTCTGTGTGCATGGAGTTTGCATGTTCTTTCTGTGCTTGGTGGGTTTCCTTCGGTTCTCCGATTTTCTCTGGAAATTGCTTTTCCCAAATTGCATGTAGTGTAAGTGTGTATATTGTATATGTGTGTGCCCTGTGATGGGTTGGCACCCCAAGTCTCCTGGGATCCCCCGTGACCCTGTACACAGGATAATGCCGTATAGACGATGAGTAAGTGAAATGAATGTGCAAGTCATTCAGAGCAGATTTTTCAACATGGCTATCCATGGCCTGATGTTTTGTGTCTGTAAATGCACGTGTTATCCACGCGGTGGCAGCAGAACGCGCTTAATCAGTGTTGAATCTGTAGCGCAGCACTTCTGAATCACGACGCTGCTGTGCTGAGGCTCCCACCGCCCTCATAGAGACAGATTCAGAGCCCCGCCCGTCCTGTGTTTCACATCTTATCTCGGTTTAACGGGAGCTGAATATTCGTCGGAAGCTTAAATTCATACTTAATTCGCCTGAAAGCATAGCGGACTGCTTGATAACACGGAGTAACCAGATCTCGGAGCTAGTCGTGATTCAGATGACACCATGCGGGGACGAGGTCGGATTACTGCCCGTTAGTTAGCTAGTTAACCCAAAGTACGGGACTGTTTTTTTTTACCTTGAGGTGGGTTACATATACCTCTGTAATCTATAATGGGTATATACAGGTTTGATAAACTGTCTCCTGATAGACCAGGCAGCGTATGACAGAAGAAGAAACAAATCGTTCCCCGTACCGAGGAGACGCTTGATTGAAGCCTGGACATCTGTGTTTCTTTTCGGTCACTGGGAGCAACTCGAGCCCGCGGCTTCGCAAGCGGCCTACAGACAAGACAACAGACTTTTGTTCTTTCTCAAGAGCTCGGTTTCACGTAGCGGGGCGAAAGCTGTTTAGGAGAAATGCTAGAAAGACTGGGAGGATTTATTTTATGTGTTTGGGTTTAATACGAGGTTTTAAAGTTACAGAATGGCGTCTTATGTGGATAGCAGTTTTCGTCAGGCGATTATGAAGAACCCGAGCGAGAGGACGCAACAGGTAAGAAACACAATGCGTTTTATATAGAAAACTGTTTTTTTTTTTTAATTGAGTAATGTTTTCTTGAAGATAATTTCCATATTGCGAATTTGTTTTAATTGTCGAGTTTCTGACACGAGGACGGTACAATTATTGTTTTTGTAAATATTATCAGCTAGCTTAAGCTAGTTAAAAACCCTAGCTACCGTTACTCCTCGTTACTCGGGATGTGGAGTTCAGCTTTTATTAACTAAGTCATGGTGTGAACATATCATGATTATTGTTGAAAACCTGCATTTGTTGCACATTTTTTTGCATGGTGAGAATGCAGGCTGGCTGTATGTTTTTTTTTTTAATGTTTTTTCACACTTGTGGTTGCAGTTTGTGCTATTTTAGCCGCGTTACTCACGCGTCGGTTCAAGTGGCTCAATCCCTAAACGACTCCCAGTCCCTATAGAAGTGCACTACGTCACGTATGAAATATGGCCTTCTACGCCCTACCTAGTGCGTTTATTAGCGTGATGTGGATTGAGCCGCCTGGCACTCCAGCGACGACGTAGCGTAATTCAATCCCAGACGAGCAGCCTGACATCTGTATGCGTTTACATTGTGATCCTGTGATAGACCGCAGCATTCTTCTGGGCTTCCTACACGGCCCTGGATTTGAGTTGCAAATTATGGTGTGAGATCATGCAGCTGCAGAAAGAGGGGGGGAAAGAAAAACTGACAAGGCTTTGAGAAAGCGAAATGCCTGGGTGTGGGAATAATTGTGAACAAACAAACAGAGCGAGAAATTGTTTAAGGCGCTGTTGTTAATATTTATAAATTCTAGAGATGTGAATCACAGGTCACCTCCCGATACAATATTATCACGATACCTTTGTGTTGATTCGATTTAAATTCTGATCACGATTTTATAAATATCCTGATTCTGGTATTCCTTTGCCCCCCGATTTTTGTTACAATCTTAACCCTTAAAAAAAAAGTTTAACGGTTAAATATAGTTCCAGAGCCACGATGATCGGGCCCAAACACCTGTGCCAACGCCGCCCGGGCGCACCACGCAACCCAGGTGCTTTGTGACCATGTTAAGACCTCCAAAAAGCCCCGGATGCTAGGGGAAAAATCTTCACACTATGATGTCACTCAGGAAGTTATTAACCACTGTTCGGCATAAGTTCAAGGCATCCCCACGGCTGGACGGCTTGAGATATCAAAAATCCCTTCGCAATTTTGCGTCTTCAATGTATCTAGATCATACTGGCTTGGTTTGGTGCAGATCAAATAAATTCCCTAGGAGGAGTATATTTGAGTGCATTTTGGAAACACCCCGAAATAAATGACTTCCTATTGAGTAGAGCCTATAACAAGCACAGCGAAAACTTGTTCAGCTCATTGAGATCTAAATGTATACTGTGTAAATTCTAGGGATGGGAATCACCCCAATTTTGTTAGAATTTTAGCTCTTTTAAAAAAGTTTAATAGCTAAATAACTTTAGTTTTCTCACAAACAAAATCAAGTGCAGCATTGAAACAATACAAATTAACTTTAAATTCAGAAATTTTAAATTTACCTTAAAATTTAATAAAGAAGTAATAAAAAATAAACAAAAAAACAAATTTAAGTCACTGCCTTAGACTAAATGTATTAACTTGCTTAAAAATGTTTGGACTATCATTTTTTAGACATGCCCTCAACACACCATTACAGTTCATCGTTGCTTGTATATGGGCATTGGAGCCTCACTAATAGGTTTCTTGCATGCCACACGGGTACCCAAGATCGGTTCCCACCCAATGCCTAAACTCCAGCCACTGCATGCAATGGCAGTCCCAAACCGGTCTAAAATGGGAGGGTTGTGTCAGGAAGGGCATCCAGTGTAAAATCTGTAAAACCATGGCTTTCGAACACCTACTTAAGCTTGAAAGTGATCCCAAGACTGTCCTGTAACAAGACATTTGTGTAACATTTATAGAAAGAGTCTTCAGTTCAAGTGTCACTGCACCAAACAGGAGCAGAAATATCTTTGTTTCTCAGTAACAATTTTAAAAGAAAATAAGGAGATTTTCACATTGGGCTTGGGATCGTTTCTGAAAACATTTCTTGCTCATTTTCATCAGTGTAAACACAATCGTTCCATGCTCGGGAACTGTGCCTAAATTCGCTTGAAGAGGTGGTCTTAAGAATGATAGCACTTGCCAATCTCCTCCTCTGACTTACACAAGCATGGCTGATAAAGTAGGAAGGCACACAAGAGCGCTGTTTTTGACATTTTTCCCAAAAAATCAACAATATTAGGCATAGCATGAAGGTTAACTTTCTGATTCTTTTCTTTTCTTGTGGTTAGTAGTGGCTTCCAAACCAAATGGGTGCAAACTGCCACCTGCTGTATCCATGAGTGTAAATACGTAAGTGTACCCGAAAACATAAGCGCAAAAACAATGAACACTAACCAGCGGGGGAGTCGGGAGCAGTCGTTCCTGGGCATGGTACAAATCAATCATGCCTAATGTGAAAACGCCCAAAGAGAGACCGGTGAAAGAGTTATTGTTTATAACTTTATACTCTAAGCCAAAACTATTGTTTTTTTATTTCCCACAATATTCAACATACCTCTCTTAATTTTGTGTAAATAAAATACATGTCCAACAAAACACTGTGCTCTTCAATATTGTTTGATATCAGGCACTTGTTTTGCTATCAGCAGACCACATAATGAAGCAGGATGTTGCTCATGATGTAATGATCGTATCTTCATCAAGTCCTCAGTCCTTTGTCTGAAAGTGTAGCTTCCTTTTTATTTTGGCTCAGAAGAGATTACGGTGGTTTAACAACAACAAGAAAATTTTTTTTTTAATTCATTTATTTATTTATTTTTTATAAGCGATGGCTGTGGAAGGAACTTTTTGTCATTCCTACTTCCCGGGGGTGGAATGACTTGCACTTTTTTTTTTTTTTTGCTAACATGTATTTTATGGAATGTCTTCACGGTGTGAGAACACCTGCCTTTTGATGAAATGCCTGCCATGGTTGTGTTCCAGTCGGGACATGCAACAGAAATGTTCGTTAACACTGCGTTGGATCCACTGACATTAAATGAAGTTTAAACGAGGGTGATTAGCACTGCGTTACAAGCCTGGTGAACCTTAAGTTACCTTTAATCTGGTTCACCGGCCTGTTATGACTGCGGTAAAGTTCGAGAAAGCGAGGCGAAAGGAAATCACAGAGGGAAGCAAAATAAGCATCTTTGAAAACCTGTGTCAGCACTGCCCGAGCTTTTTTAAAAACATTTGATTTCCGTGTAACGGGGGCCAGAGTTTAATCGAACAAATGCCTGGACTGGAAATCAACAACCGAGTTCGGTTTAAATGAGTTCAGGTGATGTCAGAGGGCGGTGCTGAGCAAGGCTCAACAGCATTAACGATGTGAGATTGATGCGTACTGATTTATTGTGATGTTTTCACACCTGATCCTTGTCTCCGTTTATTGTAGGATTGCAGATTCAGGACTGCATGTTGTTTGTTGTTGTTGTTTTTTTTTTTTTTTTTTGTGCTCTAGGGCTTACATTAATCACGATACTACTAAACATGTATAAGCAGAAGTTTTCCCAGGAGCTAAATTTTTTTAAAGTAAAAAAAAATATATATATAAATAAACAAGAGAATCTTATCATAATTATACATTCTAAAACCCAATTTAAATACGTGAGGTGTATATCCATAGGTTTAAAAGTAACGTGTATAAATTATTCAGTGTGAGGGGAACGGTTGAGAAAACTACCTTTAGCTGTTTCCTGGAAGCATTAAAGGATCTTCATTTAAAATGTAAAAGGAAGCAAAGAAAAAGGTAGCAAGTACCACCAGTGGTAAACTTGTTTGTTTTGATGAGTGGTCCTGGAAGACCCCTGTCCCACAAACTTCGATTCAGAAAAGGCCGATTACTTAAATTAGATTTACTGGGAGCTGAGACAACACTCTGGGCGCTTTCACACTATGAACGATTGATTTGTACCATTCCCAGGAACAGTTCCCTCCCTCTGTTCTCTCAGTTGCTTCCCCTTTCACTCCCTCAATGGCCAGGTTTACGTTGTTATTGCTCCTCTTCTCTGGCAGCACTTACATATTTTCCCGCTCTGATGCAGCTCGTGACGGTATGCACCATGTTTGTCTGCCATTAAACACAAAGAGAATTAGGAAGTCATCTTTGCGCTATTCCATATTATCATTTGATGTTTCGGATGATCTCACCTTTTTGCCCAATGTTCTCACCTTCCTACTTTATCAGCTGTGGCCACGTGGGTTGATGAGATTGGAGGAAATGCGTCACGTCCACTACCGCGTTCAGGTCTGATTGTCTTGCCGCTTTGTTCTTGCGACCTTTTCCAGCTGACTCGAGTACTGTTCCCGAGCACGGAACGGTTGTGTTCTCACTGATCAAAATGAACCAGACTTTGTTGTCAAGAGTTTTCAGAAATTATCCCGGGACCCTGTTGTGAAAACGCCCTTAAGATGTTCAGGATTTGGAGAACCACTAATTTAAAATATCTGTTATAAGAACTTGCTGGTTCCTGGACCTCCGAGCTCACGTTTTAGGTATTTTCTCAGAGGAAAGAAGTGTTAGCCTTCACTCTACACGAGTGCTCGTTCTAAACTCGACGACGTCAACGCATTGGAGCACCCTTTTGTCTTCCACACTTGTTCCAAAATTGAAGCCGCCTATTACATAAACAGATCTGTTTATAACGTTTCTAGCAATATTAGAATCAACTTGACAGATTTTCAGATTCCTTTATCACACATAAATGGGAAAGCTTACAATAAATTAACATGCTCTCTCTCTCTCGCTTTCTCATTTATTGTTTTCTTTTTTAACTTCTGCGTAGTGCAGCTGTACCCCTGCCTCGTCTTGCTAAACTCCAAGGCGAGACGAGTTGCTGCACAGTTCCTGCCCGCAGCATTTCTATTTAGCGCACGCCGTCTCGCGCACATGCACACTTCCTGCATGTGGTCAGGATATTCAGGTATAATCATCGGTACAGTAACCTGCAGCATGACATTTCTCACACTTGTTTGTTTTTTTTTGTAATGTTTCAGAGCACACCAGAACAGAGGCACACTTACCTGGAGAGTATTTGGTAGATTTGTGTATATTTTTATTATTTTTTCATTGGCCAAAGTTGTTAGTATGAAAACGATAGTTAAAAAAAAAAGTGTTATCTGCAACATTAGGATGATTTTGAGTGTACTTGTCCTTCAGGAAATCATGACTATAAAACATAAACAGCCCAGACGTGTAATCTGATCTCTGCGAGCATCCAGGCCGATTGCGTTTATCCGCTCGAAGCTGAATCACATCCAGGTTGCCGCCGTTTCCTAACATACAAATGTTTACTTGTGAAAGCGTCTGGGTGTGTGAGAGCTGGGCGGGAACAGAGGTAGAGCATGTGATGGCATTTCCTGCCTAATGACTCCATGCTGACGAGGCCGTCGCCGGAGGAAACAGGAAAAGCGTCTTAAAGAAAGAAAAAAAACAGAAGGAAAGAAAGGGGTTGGAGAACAATTGCTTGAAAGCTCAAACACTCAGGCGATGTTGAGGTTTTTGTCACAACAGTTTTTTTTTTTTTTGTTTTTTTTTTAACATAAGGCCCTGTCTAACTATTGATGTAAAATAATTTACAGAATGGCGTCTCTTAAATACTTCCACGTTTTAGCGTTAAGCATTTGATACCTCGGGGAATGAATTTTCAACTCACAGTAGTTTCCTTTTTGACGGTTTACTATTTCTATTGTACACACCTCAGTAATCGCTTTCTTTTGTGCTTTCAACTTTACGCACAAAAGGACACACTGACAAAAGCCGCTCTCGAGCTGTCCGTCAAAGCACGCCGCGCTCCTGCTCCGGCATTCCAATCACGCGTCACGCGGCCCGAGCTCAACGGCTTCAGCAAGTGGAAACCGGTGGAGGAATCTGGACGTATATGATTAATAGATTTTTCCACACCCTTGTTGGGTTGAAGTACAACTGCATGCTCGCCTTTTTTTTTTTTAGTCGAAGTTGAAAAGAAAAAGGTGAAAATATTGTTTCGGGATATGTTCCGTGATGGGGTTGTTGGCACAAAGCTGTCAAAAACTTTAGTAAAACTAAATTTTAGTAACTAAAACTCTTCAAGAACATAATTTTTTAATGAATTTATTTCTTTTTAAATCATCCTCTATAGGAAAACCAAACTCTCCACCTGCTCTCTCAGCCAGCTGCAGTATCTTTTCTCTTTTCTCAGAACAGCAGACGTAGCGGTTTCATAATGTGGTTTATTTAAAAAAAAAAAAAAAAAAAGCTATGTATACTATTTTGGGAAAGTAATTTCTTTTGTTCACCCCTGTCCTATTTACGCAAATAGCATCAGGAACACAATATTAGTGTCTGCGTTTTCAAGTCTGACTTTGTATTTTCTTCTCCTTTACTGTTTCTCCATCTCTCTCTTTCTCTCTCTCTCTATTTTTTTTCGCTCTCGCTTTAAGAAAAGATGCGTCAGTGCTGATGCGTGCATTTTGCCCGCACGCTTTTGCTGCTGTAATCGTGCAGCACCAGCAACTCCTCTTCTAACCTCCAGACTATTTTTTGCATAGTAGCCCCACTGAAATTTTGTGCGCCAACATTCAGGTAAAACCATGCGGCCCGGATAAAAACAAACACGATCCATAGCCAAAATGGATGTCCGGATTTGCGATTTTGAATTCTCAGCATTTTTGTTCTGGTTATTATCAGAAATTTAGGTCGAAGACGGATTTTCCAACCTTTTTTTTTTTTTTTACTTTTTCAATGTTTCAGTTCCTCCGTCCCACTTCTAAAATGATGTGTCGGTGTCGTTTTTTTGTTCAAGAAAAGGAAACGTGAAGTTCTCCCTTCCGCATAAAGGAGTTTATAGGAAAAACTTTTCGCCCTGCCGTCCCGCTTGAGTTTATCGGGGTGCGCTCAACTCGGTCTATTATTAACCGTCCCTTTCTGCTGGTTAGCACACTTCGTTCGATACGTCTAAGTGCCTGTCACCAGACTTCACTTTTTGTGAGCTATTCCTAGACATGGCCCCACACACACACACACACACACACACACACACACACACACACACACACACGGGTAATAATAGCATATGGTCTGTTTTTTCTTTTTTTTTCTTTTTTTTTTTTTTTCTTTGGAGAGCAGAATTTTCACAGTTATACTTATCACAGTAATAATAGACATGTTGGGAATTTAAATCAGGTTCATTTTGTCTCACGTTGTCCAACCGTCTTGTCTCTTATTACTACACGAAGCTTCTGTCGGACTTACAGCCCGCGTCCGGGTTGCCGTATTGTTTTTCCTTTTGCCCAGGAATGTGGAATTCTTTCAATGGACTCTCTGGAATGTGTGTAACGCAGGGTCAGAGTTGAACTCTCGGCTTTCACACACATCTGCTGCTCTCCGTCAAACGTAGCTCGAGCTGGTTGTGCTTGAAATCGCTTCGGATACGCAGACGCTTATACAACGTCCGCTCTTCAAGCAACTCAAACGCGTTATGCTATGACGTCACGACCTTTAACCTCACGTTATTCTCAATTCGTGTAAAGTCTTGTCCTCCTCCTCCCCCACCAGCTGGTACTGACCATTTTTATCTGTCTGCCTCTCTTGACCTCTGAAGCAACTTCACGCTGTAGATCAAAGCTAGGGTGTACATCACAACACACCTTCCACATGTAGCCCAGCTAGTGTTCTCTAGCTCTAACCATTATCTCCACACCCACTCGCTATCTGAACCCGTCTCATTCAGAAGCCATATACATACACACACATGGGTAGATTAAGCAGACCGCATGATTCATGAAAGAGGAAACGGCCATTGTGCAACGTGAGACGTGTTCCCAGCGGTTACGTAACTTGTAAAAGTTTTGCATTTGTTCATTCGCGAGAAAGGCTTCTGTCCGAGGAAACCTATTTACAGGAATTATAGAACCTGACGAAGCTAATTTCATCATTGATTACAGGTCTACTTGATTTGCTAAAAAAAAAACAAGTTTGTTCATAGAAAGCCCTCCATCCTAGTCAGCTCACAGCCAGTTTCTCTTAAGTGAACATGTGACCATGAGGACGGGTGCTTGGACCCCGCCGATCCGCACTCACTGCTATATTTGATATTATGATGATGATAATAATAACAAAGCGTATTTGTTTGTAGTTCTTGTATAGTGTTTTTGAAAGACATAAAAGCAGGATAGGCAGCGTGGTGGTGTAGTGGTTATCAATGTCGCCTTGCACCCTCCATGGTCCGGGTTCGATTCCCGCCTCTGTGTGCATGTAGTTTGCATGTTCCGTACTTGGTGGGTTTTCTCCGGGTTCCTCCCACAGTCCAAAAACATGCAGATCAGACTAATTGGCGTTCCCAGAAGTGTTTAAATGAGTGTGTGTGTGCGCCCTGCGATGGATTGGCATCCTACTTCATACCTTAAGTCTCCTGGGATAGGCTCCAGTCCCCCAACGACCCTGAATACAGGATTAAAGTGGTATAGACGATAAGTGAGTGATGAAAGCAGGATGTCTGATTGTTTCATGTAGTTCAAACCGCAGACTTGGTCGAGGTACGGATGTGCTCTTAAAGTCGAGATACAGTTACAGCCTTACTAGGCCATTAAACTGGACCGTGAAGTATGTCAGACTCTGCTACAGCAAGTCAGTTAGCCGGAAACCGCCAGCATGTCAGCATGTACAGAGCACCTAGGCCGATTTCAGTTTCTGAATGAGTTCTACGTGCAGGAAGTCTCATGAGTTCCACTTGCATTGTGCGAAAGAAAAAAAAAATCAGAGCGTGACCTGCCATTAGAAGTGAGTCCACTCACTCACCGTCCATTCCGCGTAATCCTGTGGACATGGTCGCAAGGGGACTGGAGCCTCTTCCAGGAGAGCATGCAAACTCCGACCCTGTGCTGGAATCAAAACCAGAACCTGGAGGTGCGAGGCGACAGTGCTAACCACTAAAGCCACCGTGGCGCCTGGACGTCAGACCAACACAATGACATGTAAATGCACTGATTGTGTATTCCAGGTAAATTTGTGAGTTTCCGCAGCATGTTTCGGTTTCCTTTGACTTCCCAAAACATTACTGGATGCAAATTGAATTGTTCCCTCCGATGTCTTTAACAAATATTTAGTTGCTCAGTTTTCTTGCCGTTCGGTAAAGCGGTGTTCATTTATTATTTTATTTCATCTCTCTTTATTGCCGTTAACGACCCGATGACGCGGTCACATTTGGCCGTGCGTGACTTCGAGGGCTTCCCTCAAGATCTGTGTGTTCACCTTTTATTTGAACTCATCCGAGTGTGTACACAATACAGTACAAGTGCTGTGTGTTCCTAGGCCTGGCGTGATCCTCAGTGACTCAGCTTAGAGCCTGCACACACACCGTGAATCTCTCTTTTGCTCGAGCGAGTGTTTGAGTATCGATCTGGGCATCTGCTCGTATTTCATAGATAACCGACACGCTTTTGTATTTGTCTTCGTGTTTGTGTAAATATCCAGAAAAATCTGCGTTATCACGCCATACAGAAAGATGGACCACGATACCGCGCGTCCTGTTGGACCCGTTTGTGGTTTCATGTGCACAAATAATAAGCAGGCACTGTGTTAGTCTGGTGTCTATAATGTTTACACTCGTCCCTCTCTCTCTCTCTCTCTCTCTCTCTCTCTGTGTCTTGCTCTCTTAATCCTAACTCTCGGCCTGCCTTATATATATAAGACTTTCTGTTACTGTAGCTAAGGTTTTCTGTGCTAAAAAAAAAACAGTGTGGTTAGTATCGATAATAAAAGCAATGCCGTGTCAAGTGCTGCTCTAATTATTGCTCATACATGGTGTTTGCTCAGTAAGCAAGCTGTTTCTGCGTCTGCTTAAAGAACTGGCCGGTTTTTGTTCTCCTACACCATTTCCTGTAAACTCTACAGACCCATGGGTGGTAAATTCCAGGTGATGATTACTTTTATGAAATGCTCGGAGACCGTCACGCTATATGATGCAAACCACATGGAGTCACTCCACTCCCCCCCCCTTTCTCCGAGCTGTTTCATGTGACTGAGGTGTATTTGCATGGCATAGTGATGAACAGTGTTGGGTGTACACTGCACGTTAGAGTACTTGGATTACTTTTTTTTTTAAAGTAACGAGTAATCTAACGCGTTAGGTCCGACATTTAAGTACTTGGTTATTTAGTTATATTTTCAAAAATGTAATCAGTTATTTAGACAATTTATATAAACCGTGAGCCAGACAGCAGTGATTCCGTTAGTGTGTGAAAGTCGTCCTACAAGCCGCACCCCCGATAACCCGCCCCCTCTGTTATTTCTGCTGTTATACCTCTATCTCACCTATGTGGTTTGACTATGCGAGGACCGACGCGCGGAAAGATGGAAACCTAATCACAGCGCCAAAACTGGCGGTGAATCATGATGAACTGTACTTGAGAAACACGTACTTGAAACCGCGTAGGTGAGATAGGGGTATTGGTAGTTAACAGATTATGGGCCAAACTTCGCTGAGTGATGATGGTAGAATAATTATAAAGGTCTTGACTAAAACAACA
>JAOTRS010000033.1:8954147-8968178 GCA_028565755.1 Dinotopterus cunningtoni
GTAGTTGATAAATAAATATGGACACGTGTCCTCTTAATTAGATCATTTGCCCAGTTATTTGCTGTTCGCCAAGACAGATACGTTTAAATGCAAAATCCCTGTATTAAAGTTTTGTCATAGCGCTGTGAAATCCTTGCTGAAATTTGATTTTAAAAAAGTTGTCTTTCATTTCCTTATCAAGTTTCGGTCGGATCCATTCAATCAGAGTCAGTCGTAAGTAAAGGGAACAATTCCGCAGAATATCTGAATTATGTGGCGGCCATATTGTTTACAAATCTCACCTTCATTCAATTTGGTGAAGATTCTAGGAAAATCCTAGCTTGGAAAAGTAGGTTGTGAATATATATGAACTCAGGATCTATGTGAGAGGAGCTGCATTTTTTAAAAATTATTTGGCAAATAAACAAGGAATTAATAAAGAAAACACCATGTGCCACCATGTGGCTGATTTAGGTCATCTCTAGTTACAGGGTGGTGTCCTGCGTGAACTGATGATGTCTCTTACTGTACCTCTGCATCGTAGCAGAAACCTTAGGTGCTTTGATCACTAAAATAAATAAAGAAATATTGCAACAACAAAGAATGGCTCTGAGGAATGATTAATTATATCAAGCACAAAAATCTCCTTTATGTGGATGTCCTTGCTGTGTTCCACATAGGTCCTGGAGATAAACTCTAAGCTTTTTGTGTGTTTGTGTGATGTAGTTGGACTCCTGGTCAGTAATACTAAACGGAGCCGTTGAGGTGATGTATCCTGACGGCCAGTGTGAGACCGTAGGGATGGGCGGAAGTTTCGGAGTCTCTCCATCCATGGATAAAGAGCTGATGGTCGGCGTCATGAGGACCAAAGTAGACGACTGTCAGGTATGTGAACAGGCTCTTTAACAAGGATTTTTTATTTTATTTTTTTTTGTATTACTGATTTAATACTTTATTCTTTCTGTGTTGTGTTTGTGTAGTTTGTGTGTATAGCGCAGCAAGACTACTGCTCCATCCTCAATCAGGTGGAACTGAACACGCAGCGGGTGGAGGAGGAGGGAGAGATCGTAATGGTGAAAGAACACCGAGAGCTCGACCGCACGGGAACGCGCAAGGGACACATTGTTGTTAAGGTGACAGTTTTAAAGGATGTCATTTCTTATGCATTTCATTTTAGAGAATAATCCGTGATGTAGAGGATCTCTTTTAGGTCTGCTTCTTTAATTGGATGCGGTAAATTAATGTGTTTTTAAAACCTCGTCCCCCAGGGCACCCCGGAGCGTCTGATCCAGCACCTAGTTGAGGACCACTCAGTAGTAGACCCAACGTACATCGAAGACTTCCTGTTGACCTATCGCACCTTCCTGTCCAGTCCTCTCATGGTGGGCCAAAGACTTTTGGACTGGTTCAATGACCCCAGTTTACGTGACAAGGTCTGTAGGACTGACAAATTGCTAAGCGTTCAAGTTAAAATGAGGCTGTTTGCGTTACTTTACAGTGCTTTCTAACCGTTTGTCTCTCAGGTGACACGTGTGGTGCTACTTTGGGTTAACAATCACTTCAGCGACTTTGAGGGAGACCCGGACATGACGAACTTCCTGGAGGAGTTCCAGAACAATCTGGAAAGAGAAGTATGCACACTAGCCAATTCCACTATGCACTATGTTCTACAAGTCTCATTATTTCTTTATTATTTTTTTTATTATTATTTCACTCATAAATTTATTTTTGTTTTTGTCATGAATCAGAAAATGAGTGGTCAGTTACGATTGCTCAACATCGCATGCGCCGCCAAGGCCAAGTCCCGGGTAGTTACCATCACAAGGTCTTCCCGTGATCTACCCCTCCCCTTCACGCTGATGGGCGGCGCCGAGCGAGGGACGCACCTCTTTATAAGCTCTGTGGACGCAGGCAGCAAGGCAGAGGAGGCGGGGCTTAAGCGCGGAGACCAGGTAATACAATTTTCATGTGAATAAGACTTATAGAACTACTGGAAATGCTTTCTGACACTCTTGTAACCGATTTATTTAGATATTGGAGGTGAACGGGCAGACTTTCGAGAACGTACACCTGTCCAAAGCTATAGAGATCCTCCAGAATAACATTCAGCTGTCCATGAGTGTCAAAACCAACCTTCTGGGTAAGTTTATTCACCTTCCACTTGTCTTACACAGAGACAAAGACGATTATAAATGATGTTTGGGGTCCGCACCCAGACACCATCCCGTTCGGACCTATAATCAATAATTTCATAAGGCGCTTCATTTTTAACCGGCGCAGTTTTTCCTGTCTTTACGGTACTGGTGTCATGAAATATTTGCAGGAAAAATCTTTTTGTGTTTCTCAAAAGGTGTAGCTGCGTCAGACAGACACGAACAAATGCAGTTGATCGTTTTGTAAACAAGAAGAAAAAAATAAAACAAAATTTGTGATCGTTTCAAAATCTCACTTCTCAATGTAGTCAGTATCAAAGTCAATAAATAACAGGATGTTTTTCAAGATACAAAGAACTTTATTAATCCCAGAGAGAAATTGCTTTGTCTTGGTTATACAGTTGCTTTGATTAATTTTACCAGGAAGAAAGGAAAAAATTAGACAAGATTAGACAAGGAAAAAATTTTATGAAAGAAATAATTTTTAAGAAAAATAACAATAAATAGAAATAAAAATAGAATTAAATATAGCACACAGTAGTTACATATTGCACTAGAAATTATTAATATACCGATAAATAATTGATATACCAATAAAAATGTGTTTAAAACTGAACGGAAAAAAAATTAAAATAACATATTTCGGGATATTTGAGATTGTGTAAAAATTTAAGGGTGTCTGAAAAGCTGATGTTTTTGACTTCTGTTTGAGGAAATTGTCTCTAAGTGAATCTTAGTCAAATACCACTGCATTAATACTGTTATCATCACAACTAGAGAAATACTCGATTGAATTGTCTTTCTCAGTCTTTAAGGAGCTGGTGGCCCGAATAGCAGAGGAACGGAAAAACGGGGTTCCTCACCTGCCTAAGATCGTCGACGGGAAGAAAAGCTCCCGCTACTCCGTACCTGATCTCGGCGTTGATTCCGGGGTCATGTATCAGGAGAAAGTCAGCAAAAAGGCTAAAGCGCACACCATGGGCGGCCGTAACAAACTGATGAAGATTCTGGACAAGACGCGCATCAGCATCCTACCTCAAAAACCATACAGGTACGCGGATACCGGTATTTCTTAACACATCCACCCGCGTCACAGTAGTAACGCTTTCGCGCTGAACGATGGGAATCTGTGTTGTTTTTTACAGTGACCTCGGATTGGGGCAGTCACAGGACGACAGCATTGTGGGCCTGAGGCAGACCAAGCAGGCCCCACCTACCACCACGATCACCGGAAGCTTGTCGTCTAGCAACCCGGACTTGGCGCAGGGCCAGCAGCGCATCATCGACTACAGCATGCAGCCACCTGGTAAACGACAACGCCTTCCTCACTAATGCACACGGTTGTAGCGCGGACGAGGCCGTGGGCCGCAGATAAACAGCTACTGCTGTTCCCCTTCCTGCCTCACTTTTCTTTGCAGTGCTGTCTGTATAGCGTTGGTGTGGGTTGGAAATGGCTTGCTGAATATGTCTGTGTCACATTCTAACTTTTCCCCACAACCTTCTTCTCGCTCACAGCACCTGGATTCACTCGTGAGTACTCATGCACTGCCGGGGGTTTTCTCTAGAGATACCTCAACTTTTCCTGAGCCGCCTTTTTAGACAACACTCTCTCTGTAGATTTGCTTTCCTTTCCTTTCCTTTACGTTCGATTCTCCTCGACTCTTGTAGCTGTAGTTTCTTGTCAATAAGGGGTTTCCAGTGACCTCCTCATAATCAGCATACCTGTTTTTGAGTCAGCAGTTGATTTGTCTGTATTATGAATGCATCTTTCCGTCTCTACTCTTGTCAGATTTTCTCCGCTCGGCCTACTTCTCCGGTCCTGCTCGCCTCCAGACACTCTGTTCTAACAAATTCTGCAGGATTATGAATGTCTTTAGGCTTTCTTCTTCTCTGTAGTGCTCGACTCCATCCGACGCCTGTTTCTCCAGCTGCTTTTAATCCTGTATCTTGATTTTGTTTTGGTCTCCAGTAATTTGGGTTTTAATTCAAACTTTTTCTTCGTTGATTTACAGCTACATTTGTTCCAATGGATAATGTGCATGTGATTAATGTTATGGCATTGTGGGCCTTGAACTCATAAGCTTTCATTTTGTTCCAAGCAATGGTTTCAGGCTGGCGCAGATAATTAGCAACTGCAGCATTTACAGGCCATTTTGCAATATCTATTTAAATTTTATTTGATGAACTTATCTATTTTCAAATCTGGCTATTTGCTTTAGGTTAATCTGTGATGTGCCTGCACTTCTCATTCAGAATAACTAACGTGAAGTAAAATTACCAAAATTTAATGTTGGGAATGATTATAATAGGCAGAGTAGTATAATTATGCAATTTTTACAATTGCATAATTATACAATACCACAAAATTTGTCAATTTAACCAGTAACACATTAGACTAACTAACTGTGACTGGCGGACCGGCGATCGATAGTTCATGTAATTAACAGGTGAAAGTGATTTATAATTCTTACCAGTACTATGTAGCCAAAAGGCGAGGAGAATAAAATACGGATGTAGTGGACAGTTGTGTAAATCTTGTAAGTTTCTTTTTATATTTCAATTTATTCTGCTTTAGGATATCAACTAAACTAAAATGAGAAGCTAGGGTGTACAATCCACAACCCTGTCCAGCTTCTCACACGCCAACTAGGGTCATTGATCAAGGGATGGAGAGCGATTTGGGATTCAGCCTTGTGTTAGAAGCTGGTTAGCTTTGTAGCTGTAAATCAAAGTACTTGGATGGTTCAGAGGCAACTCGCAACAACTTAGAATAAGTTTTTTAAGGAGACAAAGTGTTGTTTAAGATGACATATCGTTATAAGATGTGTGTTTTTGCTGAAAGTGCTTCTGTGACTGGTTCGGAATGTTGGTTTTGGCAGGCAGCTGCTCTCTCCTCAGCATCGCAGATCGTAGAAACCTACCTTCACCCATGCTGGTGACCGAAAGTTGGTGTAAATAATGTTTTTTTTTAGAACACCTGGAACATGGCGTGATGCATGTAGTTAAACATCCAAGTTCTGTTACCATCTGTCGTCACCACTCATGGAATGGCTCTCGTCCAGTCTCGTCCAGATTACTTAATCAGATAAGAGTCTGATTTTAAACCGAGGTAATGAGTTTAGAGTCAACATGTAGTAAGTAGAAAATACGAATCAAAAGCAGAACTGATTATCACAGGGAAACATGCAAGGTGCAATAATATTCATCTGGTTAGATTTATTTATTCTTATCATAAATTAGATCTATCTGAAGGTAAATTGCTGAGTGCAAATATGTGTATGACCTTTTTCCTCTGCTGAATAATTATTTATTATTAATTATAAGGGGTTTCATATCAACTGAAACGACGTAAAAGAACAAAGTGAAAGCTTATTCGCTGCATGACGATCGAATCAGGCTGCTTGTTTTTTTAGTAGTCAAGTTCTGCTTGTCCTTCCACTCACCCCCCTCCCCCCCTTTTTCAGAATTACAAGATCAGGTTCTACGGGTGTTCAAGGCGGATCAACAAAGTCGCTACCTGCTGATCAATAGGGACACCACGGCCAGAGAAGCGGCCAATCTGGCGGTCCGCGAGTTCGGCCTGACCGCCGGCCCCGAGGCTTATTCACTGTGTGAGGTGTCCGTTACGCCAGAGGGCGTCACCAAACAGAGGAGACTTCCGGATCAGCTCAATAAACTGGCTGACAGGATTCAGCTCTGTGCGAGGTGCGCTTCGGCAAATCACATGCTTTTTAAACTTTAGATCGTTGAACAATTGAATAATATTCCCCCCAGTTAAACATTTTCTGTTCTCCCTTAACGCCGATGGTGTGTGTGTATATATATTTATATCAGGTACTACCTTAAGAGTAACATGGAGACGGAGACGCTGTGCTCGGACGTCGAGGCCCAAGAACTGCAAAGAGAATCTCAGGTCTGTCTGTTATCTCTGAGCTCCACGGAGATAGCCAATCAGCTCTCGGCACGCAACTACATGCTCTTCGCCAGCATCGAGCCCACCGATTACATCACGGACCTCTTCAAGCTGCGTCCCCACCTGCCGCCGGGCAACCTTCGCAACTTCGAAGACCTGGTCAATCAGGAGACGTTCTGGGTCGCCACGGAGATCGTGCGGGAACCCAACCAGGCCAAGAGGATGAAGATAATCAAACACTTCATCAAAGTCGCCCTCCACTGTCGGGACTGCAAAAACTTCAACTCCATGTTCGCGATCATCAGGTGATTAATCAGATTGCAAACAAAAAGGGGCTCAGAGCCGATCCTTGATGCAGAGTATTTTAATACATTTTTGGTACCGTTCTAATTAAGAATAATAGGTTCTATCTTTACTCCTGTGGTTTAAAAACATACTGTGTACATTTCAGTGGGCTGAATCTCGCCCCCGTGTCGCGTCTCCGCGCCACATGGGAGCGTCTACCAGCCAAATACGAGAAGTTGTTGACGGAGCTGCAGGAAGTCTTCGACCCGTCACGCAACATGGCCAAATACCGCAATCTGCTGAACAAGCACAATCTCCAACCGCCAATCATTCCTCTTTTTCCGGTCATAAAGAAAGACCTCACCTTCCTCCACGAGGGTACGATTAGACAACCTTTTAACACTTACCTCTTAAGGACTCAAAGAGATTTAACATCTCTCTGTCCGGCTTAAAAGAAGTAAGTATCTCTCTGTGTGTGTCGCAGGGAACGAGTCTAAAGTGGACGGACTGGTCAATTTCGAGAAACTCAGAATGATCGCGCGAGAGATCAGGCACGTGGTTAGGCTTGCGTCCGTCACCATGGATCCAGGGCTGCTCTTCAGGACGAGGTACTCACACATGGTTTTTTTTTTTGTTTGTTTGTTTGTTTTTCCCCAGCACATGTGACCCTTACACACACTTTCAAGTAGAGAGCTGCATGGGAATGAAAATATATATTAGTCATATACCTGCTAATAAGAGCACATGTATTGCTTAAACATAACCATGATGTTGGTCATCTTGGCTATTGTCATCTTATGACTTTTGAAAAACACACCAGCTGTTATTGAGTCGTTCCTCAGCGATGAAATAAATATTCATAAGTCTTAAATAGTCACAAGTCTTCACATCCTTTTAAAGTTTTTCACATTTTGTTAGGTTTCACACTCATCTTAAAATTTATTCAGACGCCCCCCATTCACTTTGTTGTGACACTTAAAAAGCAATTGATCTTTGGTGACAATCCTACTCTTATCAGTGGTCCTTGAAATGTTTCGACAACTTGACAGGAGTCCACCTGACTTCATTGGACATCATTCGGAAAGGCACGGACCTGTCTATGGAGTCTATAGAAGGTCTCGCAGTAGGTTGAGTGAAAGCAAATCCATGAGGTTGAGAGAATTATCTCTAGACCCACAAGAAGGATTTTATCAAGACACAGATCTGGGATACAAGAAACTCAGGGAATCAAGGGAATGAAGAGCCTTGGTTAGAGAGGTCATCAAGTACCTAAGGGGCGCTATAAATAAGATCCTAAGTTCCCTCATGGAGAAGGGTGAGCCTTATATAGAGCTACAACCATCAGTGCAGCTGTCCACCGATCAGGCCAGACAGAAAGCCATTCCTCACTCAAAGGCACATGACAGCTGGTTGGGAGTGTGTCAGAAAGCCACCTGATTGACTCACAGACCATGCAAAACCATACCCTCTGGTCTGATGACACAAAGATGAAACCATTATTTTGCTCGTCACCGCAGTCAAAACACGGTGGTGGCAGCATCATACTGAGGGGATGTTTGTCTAGAACTGGGAGATTAGGGGAAAGTTCATGCTGATGAAATAAAGAGCTATCTTGCGTGAAAACCTCCTCCAGAGAGCTCAGGATTTTAGACTGGGATAAAGGTTTATAGTTCAGCAAGACCAAGAAGACCCAAAGCAATAACGCCTGAAGAAAACCCCGGAGTTTCTACAGAACAGCTCCGGGAATTATCTGGTCAAAAACAAGGGGAAAACTTCCACAAGAAAGGTGTGCCAAGATGAAGCATCATTCACAAGCAGACTATCTGCCAAAGACGCTTTGACTAAATACTAAATAATGGGTTGAATGCTTATGTAAATAAGAGATTACTTTTTAATAAATGAACAAAAGACTGCTGTTTTTACTTTGTAATGGTTGAGGATTGTGTGACAGGGTGGAAATTTTGAATCTATTTTAAGACGAGTGTGAAACATAAAAAAAACTTGTCGGCGCCGTACGTTTCACTTGAGACGAGTCCCTGTGCAGCGCTCGACTTGTCTTCTGGAATAAAATGTGTAATAGTCGTTTTTTTTTTTTTTTTGGTGACGTTTTCGCCATGTCGTGTTTGTGCTTGATGTCCAAAGCGGGCTCTTCCTGTGGTCTGTGGCCTCTGTTCTGTGGGCTTTTACTGTCTAAGCAACTGTCTGTCTCTCTTGTCTCTCTCTCTCTCCCCCCTTTTTATGTCTCTTTCCCTCCGTCCTCCTCTTTGGTGTCTTCACGGCTGTGTTTTCAGGAAGAAAAAATGGAGGAGTCTTGGGTAAGTGGGACTGTCGCTCAGCTGTTTTTTTTGACGCTGTCTTGATTACTAATGTCTTAACATTTGCTAATGTCGTGCCGTGTTATTAACCTCGACTCACATAGACCTGATATTAACCTTGGTACAAAAGCACAACAGTCTTCTTTCCTCTCCTGTCCACTGTTTCTCATGTCTTCTTATTCCCTACTCTTGTTTTTATTTCCCTCTTTTCTCAGCTGTGCCTCTCTTCTCCCTTCTCCGTTCATGTTGTCTCACTTTCTCTTCTTTTTTTTAAGCCTTTCTGTTTCTTTTCCCTTTTCTTTCTCTTCTTTGCATGAACTGTAGCAGGTAGTAGATCATGTGAGCATGTCCGAACACACTACACATTTTCTTTTCCTCATAATGAGCATCGTGTCAGTTTACCGATTGGCGTTTTGTTCTGTGTGTGTGTGTAGGTCTCTGAGTCAGGTGAGCAGCTCATCGCTGACCGAGGGGACAGTAGGTCCCAGGAGACGAGGGAGACGGAGTTCCTTCCTGAGCGCCAAGAAACTCTACGAGACGGAGCTGATGAGCAGACGAGTGCGGCAGTACCTTGACATGCTCTCGCACGAGAGCGACGAGGACGCCTTGCATGCCCTGTCTCTGCAGTGGGAGCCGGCCAACCACACAGGTGAGTCCCTGACACCCAGCGTTATAGACGCATATTAAACGCTGTTATAGGGAGATATAGATAAATAGATATTTAATGCACTGTGTTTGCGTGTATGCGAGAATTTACCTCAGAGTTTGTATTTTCTTTAGTGCACAAGAGTGCTGTGGAGAAAAGGCGAGTTGACGCGTCTCCGTCAACGCCAAGAAGCCCCACTCCAAAGAATCTCCCTCGAAAGAAGACACCTGGCAAGGAATCCGCACCTTTTGGTAAGAATGCATACACACAGGTCATACCTACACTGAGCCCTGTAACATTAAAATGCAAAATAATGATTGTGTAAGCAAACAAAAACAAGCTGTGTGTGTGTTTAGGTGCACATTCTCCTGGGTCACACCATGCAGAAGAGGGACCGAGAAGACCGCAAGAAGACACCCAATCAAATGCTTCTTCCATCCGTTCGTCCCCGCCCACTTTCCCAGCCAACTCATCCAGAAAGGGTACGACCTCTGATTAACTCATGACCCGTTTTCTCATGATTCTTCCCGTCTCTTACAGAATCTCAGAACTATCAGTTTGATGAAGTGAATTAAACTCGCATCATTTAAAAAATGGTTCATGATATTTTGGACATAATTTGAAATGTCTAAAATTTTCTGTGTTTCCCCAGGACCTGATCAGCTGAGTCTTCTGAGTTCCTCATCATCTGACCTGGTCATGACGGACGATCACATCATCCACGCCCACACGCATGCTCCCTCTCACACGCGCACGTTCACACAGACTCCGAACACGCACCGGCCCGAGCTGGACCAGATCAGTCTCGGGTAAATAAATAATTTAAATTAAACAAAATAATAAATAGTTGTTGCTATGGAAACATATTAGGATGAATTAAATCCTGCACTAGTTTTGGAGCTGCTGCTGTTACAGAACATTTAGACCAATCAGAAGCAAGAATTCAAAACAATGCTATGTCATAAAAAATAGATAAAAGACTAATTCATTTGCATAAATTCTCTCTGTCAGATCTTACTCACTGACCCAGGACCAGTGTGACCGCGCCTCGTTGGACGCCGCCGACAGCGGGCGGGGCAGCTGGACCTCCTGCTCCAGCGGCTCCCACGACAACATCCAGAGCATCCCTCAGCGTATCGGCTACTACGACAGCCGCAGCTGGGAGACGCTATCGGAGGGGCCGGGTATGGGGCGGAGCCAGTCAGCCACACCTCTTGGCTACTGGGTGGACGAATCAGAAGGTGACACCGGCACAATCAAGCGGCGCGGGGGGAAGGACGAGGTGCCGAATGTGCAAAAGAGCACCATGAACCGAGGGGGAGGGCGTTTCCGAGAGCCTCCGCCCACTCCGCCCGGATACACCGCTCTGTCGTTGGCCGAAGTCGACGAACTCGGCCATAACCCGGTCCACGGTCACACTCATGGGCGACGCCCACCCGACTACAACGCGGCCCTGCAAAGGTCGCGCCTCATTAAGAGGTCGTTGGATTTAGAACCTCCCCCGCAGCCACGCCCACCCACCCGCATGCACGGATACACCCACTGTCCTACGCCGCGCCGACCGCCATGTGACGGTGAGGATGTTATTCAGTTTGATTGTAAATTTAAATAAGTTTTAATCCTTTTGGGGGGGAAATTAATAAACATACTTTTTATTTTGTTCGATCCTGTTCGCAGAAAATGAACAGATATCTGCGGTCTGAGAAGTCAGCGCACGCTTCATCTTCATCCTTCTGCTCCGAACAACTGTATACAAATCCTGCAAGACACAAAGCTTCTTGAAAACCAAACCGTCTCGTCTCGTCTCTCTGCTCCTGCTGTCCTCTGCCTGGTTCCTGTGGCTGTCAATCAAATCCCAAAGTGAGCAGGAACAGATACTGTGGTGATGAGTGACGAGAGACTCGCCATGCACCATAGCACATTTTTATTTTTCTCTTTTAAATCGCTCTTGGTTTTGAAATCACTGTGAGAACCACGATAAACATGTTTTGGCACTTTGAAGAAAAGACAATGAAGGAGAAAACAGCTGGAGCAATAATGTAATGTTACACGGACGCTGATTTTTATATTTCTTTTTTCATTTAAACAGTGTTATTTTAATTGTTGTCTGAAGTCTACATTGTTTGTTTTGCATGTGTGTGGCATGCAAGCATACTTGAATCAGAATGTAAGCGTCTGTTTGTGTATGTGTGAGAGTGTGAGAAAGAGTGAGAAAAAGCTGCCCATGATAGACCTCAGAAACAACTCAGTGTTCTCATCAGTATTCAGTCACTCTTCTTACTCTGTGATTTCAACTGTGTCCGTTCTGTTTCATCTCTCACACTGATTTCCAAATGCACTCACGAGCATTTTTATTGTTTTAATCCATTTCAATCATGTTCTATTTTTATTATTGAATCAAGTTTCATTCCTCTCTTTGCCAGTCCGATGGCATTAGGCACAAAATTCTAACCTGTTGCACAGATGGAGAAAGTGTAAAAAAAAAAAAAAAACTTGCATTGCTACTACTTCCTATTAAATACCTATTACATAGCTACCTTTTTTTTTTTAAAACATGGGTCATAATTATATATAAATATATATATAAGATTTGAAATGTAAGACTGCATCCTAGGTCCACATTTCCCTGCCTGAACCTTTTCATACCACATGTATTTCTATGTCTTTTAAAAAGACAGCTGGTAAAGTCTGTATCGCATTTTGTATTTTTAATACAAAAAAAAATTGTAAATATTGGTTATATTTTGTTTAAAATTGCAGAGAGCTATATACTGTTTGAGGTAACATTCAACTACAATGAGTTTGGATGACCAAAAATAAATACTGTAGCAACGATGTCTGGTCTGTCTCTTGTTTGTCTGAAGAAAGTGTCGGTTGTTTTGCTGCTCACAAGAATGTTGTGCACTTTAAGGCATAATCACTAAAGTTGTTTGGGTAGATAGATAGATACGAGGTGGTATCAAAAAATTTCAAGATTCTGAAAAAAAAAAAAAGATGATTTCCTATCTACTCTATTTAGACTTAGATTTTAGTGTACTGTACATCTTGGGACCTGTGCTTTCACCTGCACAAATCAAAGGTAACCACTAGAGGGCAGCGTTGCTACAAAACGTTTTAAATTCTATGCAGAGCATTGTAATCAAAAACAATAAAAATGCAATACACAATAAATGTATTATTTAATATTCTGTTATCTTGGCAAATCTAAATCTAGTATTTGTTAGGCTGATTAGTTAGTGTTTGCTGCCTTGTTTGTGTTTGCTAATATTACAACAAGCAATATAATATTAGAAAAGGGGGAAATAGTAGTTATTTAATCAGAGTTCTTATGCACTGCAACATAAGTGTAACTATCAAAGAAACGTTATGCATATGTTATATTTATTTTTTATCATATTTAATAAGAACTTATTGCCTATGTTTAGATATTAATAGTAAATTAAATGTTACATATTTATTTTTTTTAATATCTTTTTTTACAATTTAATATATGAATAACATTTGAATATGACAATATAATTATATGTAATGATATATGGTATATTTTATAGTTATATATAACTGTAATAATAGTTATATTAATATATCCTTCCAAAAAATGGCAAAACAAAAATAATCCCAACGGTCCCTATAAAGCCTACGTAGACGTCCACGAAATTCGAGTGCGCATGCGCAGTGATCTATATCTAATATCTACTCTTGCGCTTCCGGGTGTGCATGGGACGGAGATCGGGAGCATGACGCCCCCGCGAGACGAGCGCGAAATATCTGAGTCTTCCACGGCAGGTGGCGCTGCTGTTCCGGCGGCTGTTCGCGCTGCTGTTCCGCTTGTCGTTGAAGCAGCGTCTTGCGCTCGCGCTCTGTTTTCCTCCTTCACGTCGCTCAGAGAGGAGAAAATACACACAGTAGAGCGCAGGATCACACCGGGGGCCGCCGTCGGGCCTGACTGGGGCTTATAGAGAGAGAGAGAGAGAGAGAGAGAGAGACGCCCGTGTGTTTACAGGAGCTGGATGTGCAGCGACAGCTGAGCCTGACTCCTGACCCGAGTGACGGCTGTGTGTGTGTGTGTGTGTGAGAGAGAGAGTGTGATGCGGATTTCATCAGTAAGGGCCGAGATCCGCTGAGATGGAATGGTGCAGGAAAGTCCTGAGAGATTTCGCGGCCTGAGCACAAACCACACCATGGAGATCCATCCGCTGTAAGTCCCTCTGACTAGCACAGGCTAACTCTGTCTCTCTCTGTCCCTGTGACTCTCTATGTCTCTGTATCTGTCTCCCTGTGTCATTCAGAGATTCAAGAGTGCTTTATTGGCATGACAAATATTTACATTCATATTGTCAAAGCTTAGAAATGTCTCTATCTGTCTCTGTCTCTCTCTGTCGCTCTCTATTTGTCTCTCTTTCCATTTGTCTGTCTCTATCTGTCTCTATGTCTGTCTGTCTCTCTTTTATCTGTCTTTCTGTCTCTCTCTATCTTGCTGTCTCTCTATCTGTCTCTCTGTTTGTCTCTCTATCTCGCTGTCTCTCTCTGTTTCTGTCTCGCTGTCTCATTCTGTTTCTGTCTCGCTGTCTCACTCTCTTTCTGTCTCTCTGTCTCACTCTGTTTCGGTCTCTTTGTCTCACTTTGTTTCGGTCTCTCTGTCTCTCTGTCTCACTCTGTCTCGGTCTCTCTGTCTCACTCTGTTTCGGTCTCTCTGTCTCGCTGTCTCACTCTGTTTCGGTCTCTATGTCTCGCTGTCTT
>JAOTRS010000033.1:9068431-9087285 GCA_028565755.1 Dinotopterus cunningtoni
TCCGCCTGTTTCGCAGACCGTCGCAGGGAACGCCTGCTCATTCTATACACACTAAATAATATCCTCGTAACGGAAAAAGGATGCCACAGACTAATAAAGGAGTCACTCGAGAGGAAAAGTTACTCAAAGGCACTGGATTTGCCTCCATGTATCTGCCACTAGGAGCGCGCGGGTCATCACACTCCTAACTCCACCCACTGGACTCGAGGCATGCTCCGCCTGTTTCGCAGACCGTCGCAGGGAACGCCTGCTCATTCTATACACACTAAATAATATCCTCGTAACGGAAAAGCTGCACAAAGATGAAAAGACATAAAGTATAAAGCAAGTAGGTCGTTTTCAAGCTTGTGGAACAAAAAAAAAAACAAGTATAAGGATAACATGGGAGGTCTGCTTCTGAGCAACTAAGCTGCTGTTGCCACACTTGTAACCTAAAACGTGTGCGCACTCATCTGCATGTTTTCACCGAGGGCGCGCGGACACGCCTGCGGGATCGAAATCCGAACGAAAAAAAAAGAATCCTTTAACGTTACGATGTTACATCCGTGGCTGTTTACATGTAATAATATCTAATTTATATCTGATGAGATAACGAGAACGCTAATCTCTTGACTTCGACAGCCTTGTAAGATCTACCACGACGTTTTCAGTGTTTAGAATCTCATTCTCATTAGTATTCTTTTCTCGCAGTCCATGAACCCTGTCTTTTTCTTTTGTTCTTGATGAGTGTTTATTTTCTCATGAAACTTGTAAAGCCTTGAATGTAGTGTGTGCGATACAGCTGTGCGAAAACCCCCATAATCCTGTGCGCTTAACATGCACTTAGCACAGAGGATGAGGAAGAGAGACTCTATCCAGCTGTGCGCTTGACTGTTCATGGTCTCTCCAAATAAACGATCTTTTCCCTCGCGAGGAGTCCGACACGAGAAGTCGATTCAGCGAGACATTTTCCTGGAAATACAGCGAGGTGAAAAGGGAAACACTAATGGTGCTACTCAGAACTTCAGTTGCTGCGGAGCAACGATCCAGACGGCCGGTGTGCACCGATTTACACACAGGGAGCGCTGCGACACTCGCACGCTCACATCACTGACAGCGCCACTATCGTGGACGAGCAACTATGGCCTTAGAACCAAAATGTATAATATTGCACATGTGGATGTCTATGTAGATAATGTTTGTTGTGTCACTGTTGTTTTTCTTTCTTTTTTTCTTTTTTATTATTATTAATGTATTTTGTTTGATATCGAATTTAATGAACTTCCTTCAGTCGTCATTTGAAACAAAAACCTAATTATGAATTCCAAATTCCAGTATACACAGAAGCCACACACACACACACACACACACACACACACATTTGCAACAAGACACAATGCGTCAATCCCTATCGATTGGTTAACAAACAATAGTTTTCACTTCTTGTAGAAACAGATTATCCCGCCTGATCATTAAAGCCCATTGTGTGTGTTTGTGTGTGTGAGTGTGTGTGTGTCCATGTAAGAGTGTGTATGCCTATGTGCATGTGTATGTATGCATTTCGGACACACATAAACCCCTGTTATACTTCATGACTGTTTCCGGTGTGGGTGTCTCTTCATGTGCCAAGTTCCCACTTTGACCCTAATCCAGTTTATAAAATATGAAAGATGATTTTCTTTCCTCTGTGTATCTGCCTGATTAAAAAAAACAAAACAAAAACGTATCACCCTGCTGGTGATTAAACTGATATCAGGTCAAAGATGTGCTTCTGTGTTTATTTTCCGGTGTACTCCTGCATGGTTTTGTTCATCCAAAAACATAAAAACAAATGTATCATAAAAAACCCAAGACTGTGAGATATGTTGAGGGTGCACAAATTTTTGCATTTTCTTACTCTTTATATTTGTAGCACCCTATTTTTAATTTATTATTATTATTATTATTATTATTTTTAACATGCCTTGTTTTACTGTAATACACTGTATGCAAAGTTAAAGTGAATGAAGCGAAATGTCCACTAGGGGGCAGCACATAAACGGCTTAAATTGGTGCTCTAAAAATATTGGCACCCTCAAAAACAATAAAAACAAAACATAATAATGAAAATTATTTTCATAACAACATTAAATTAATGATATTATTATTATTATTATAAACAGTTCCGTTGTCTCTCAAAAGTATTGGCACCTCAGTATAGCTGGTCATGATATTGAAGCTACCATCGCAGTACTATTATAAAACCTGAGCATAACTGAGCATTACAATACAGAAACCGTTATATATAAAGCTTCCATACAAACCGCACAAAATGTATGCTCCTGCCGACTATCACTTAGACACCACCTCTCAAATCCCTTACTTAACTATAGCAAAGAATGTGGCACAACCATGACTGTAGCAAAAAAAAAAAAAAAACCCAACAAGAACAATTCATGGTGTGTGTAATAATCATGGAGTTGATCTAGGTTCAAACCCTACAACAGACTGTTCTCATATCATGATATCTGGAAACAACATTAACACGTAAAGATAACCTTTCAGAAGTGTATGTGTGTGTGTGTGTGTGTGTGTGTGTGAAGTATAGACATTTCTGACAGTATGCTTGGCATACTGTGTGTGTTAAATGTGTTTATAGGTGATGCTTTGTTGACGATGATGTTGATGTCTCTTTCTTTCTGCTGCATTTGGTTTATTCTCTTTCAGAGCTTTCATCATCTATCTCTCTCTGGCCCAGCTTCCATTACGCCGCATTCTGGGTCTCTCGCTCTTCCTCTCTCATCTGTGTGTGTGTGTGTGTGTGTTGATGAATGGATCAGGAGCTTTAAGTAAATGGAATGTATCGATCCTAGGAAGATAAGCACAGACATCAAACCCACACGAAAGCTTTACAAACATCCCTCTTTCTCATGTTTATCAAAATAGAGATGATTCTGCTCTTTTTCAGCTGGTAATAACCTCTTATTGCCGTGCCTGCTAGATGAATGGAAATCACGCATCACCTCACACACTCATTCCTGTGCAACCAGGAAAACATTCCGACACCCTATGTACCTTCATCGAATGCTTTTTTTTTTACATTTTAACCATTTTTTTTCTTTAAGAACATTTTTAGAATTTAGAATGAAACATCTGAGTTAATGACTAAACACACAGAAGACATTGCAGACATTTTGAGGCAGAAGCAAGCACTAATGAGACATTAATGCACTTATTCTAACATATAAAGGCTGTTCAAGTCAAACCGTGACTTTTAATTGTGCAGAATTATAAGAATTAAAACTATCTTTATTTTTTCTATATAATCCCCTGATACACTAATGCACCTAACCCAGCGTTTCACTAGTGCTTGGAGACCATCAAGGTAGAAAGTTCCCTCAGTAAACCAGAGCCATGATCGGGCAACTACTTCTCGGCTAAAACGCTAGCCTCCCAGGAACTCCTTTAATGGCCCAAACAGTTGAAAATGCCTGGGAGTAGTGAGGTCAGGATTATCATTTGTTCGGAGTCTCATCACTGTATTGTGCTTGAAATCTCTCAGATTTAAGTCCTCAATTACTTTTACCTCAATTACAAAATTGTTTTGTTACAGCTTAAGAATAAAAAGGCAACCCAAATGTAGGTTTAAAATGCGCCCTTGTACCTGACACTAATTCCTCTATACATTTTGAATACAAACAGCACAGGTTAAAGCTGTAGCATGCTTTTACCTGCAAGGCCTCACTTACAAAATGGTTCTGCATAAAATCTGTGTATTCCAGCAGAAAAAAAATACAAATCTTGTCACTTGGTAACAGTTGCATGACAACCACATACTTTATGCTCTAACTGCTTTTTTTTTTTATGGCAGGTGCTTTTATTATCCAAAGCAAGTTCCAAGCTAGGAATAATCTCATCCGAGCACTAAGCTTCGTAGTTAAGGCTCTCACCAAATCAATTCAAACACTCCAATCCTAATTAAAAATCAAAAGTGCCACCGTTGTATTTTCAAACCATATCTTTCACAAGCACAAGTGCACTTTTCTTACTGGAGCAGCACCGCATCTGAAATCTGGTCCGAGGTCTGAGTGTGCTGCCATTAACGCAACCCACAACTGCAATTTGCTCACTAGTTGCTAAGCAATTCTGGGTTTCCTTTAAAGGCCCGGAGGATTTGATTTTCAACACACACACACACACACACACACACACACACACACGGCCCAATCTGTACACCCACAGGGAAGGTCAAACTATTTCCTACTTCTGTAAAAATTGCACATTTCCACTTTTAGACACACTCATATGACTACACCACCATCACCTGGATGATTGATGGAAAAAAACTGCAAAATGTGACATAAAAATCCAACCGTGAATCAATAGATCTAAGTTAAGAAGAGCTATGATGGTCATGTGACCTTGTTTTTTAAAAATGGAACCGTTAATTGCTGATGCCGCGGGAAAACTTGCCAAGCAGTGAGAAAGACTCATTGATTGATGTTTCATGCTGTTTGCATTGAAATGAAAGGAAATGGAGCAAAAGAAAAAAAGGACAGAGCATTTCTTTAAGGCTCTTAGTGTCGACCTGTAAGGAAACGCGTTAAGTCAGAGATGTACAGACAAACTATGGGGATGAAATGGTTCAGTGTGAAGACGGGAAGTTGATGGAAACATAACCAGGACGCAGTATTCTTCACCCACCAGGACGAATTATAAGGAAGTTTAAAGCAGCCCTGAAGCAGATGTTTGTTGAAGAAAGCTGGAAGAGAATTTAAATCCTGGCATCTGGACATCATGTTAAAATTGTAAAAAGTAAAACAGTTAATGTTAAAATCCTGAAGATGACATGCTGAAGCAAGACCATAGCAAACCAAGCACGTGATCTCTGAGCAGAACAAACACGTCTGCAATCAGACTGGACTGGTCAGTGGGTTTGGGGTTAGCTAATGGACACCACTGTTGCACCCTTGAGCGACTCATGTATCCCTTCTGGAGGCATTTACACGCTAGTGGTTGTTGTTGCTGTTGTTGTGTATGTTGTTGTATCAAGCTGGGGTAGAGGGATAGTTTTACTTTTACAGTATCTTGGAGATCAGTGGGCCTACTATCAGTGGGCAATAGGAAGAAATCACGAGAGGAACCAGACTCAACAGGGAACCCATCCTCATCTGGGTGATATACAGTTATACTGTGTGTTAGGAGGCTGGAAGTTCAATATAACAAGATGATGTATTAAAGTTATAGTTTTATTATTGGAGTCTCAGGTACAAAACTGGATATTCAATCCTGAACTATTAAGTGATTGCAGTCACAAGTCATCAGAGAACAGCTGTCTGCATCTGCTGAGGCCAGGACCGTCTTCATGGTAAAGTGGAACCATCCCCAGTCAACAGACGCATCCCAAGCAGACCCCTCAGGACCTCCATGCAAAGAGATCTCCAACCAGAAGCAGGGCACCAGGATGAGTCAGACAAACCCGGAGGGCAGAGAGGGTCTGGATCACTGGCAGCTCAGGAGTGACTCAAAGTGACTCGATCTAAAATACATCAGATTTGTGCATTCCAACAGCCCCCTAAAAAAAGCCACATTAAGGTAAAAGGGTTTGAGTCGCTCCAGGCAGTAGAATTTTCTAGAAGTTTCCATTTTTGTACAATTATACTGTATATACAGGGGCTCACCATTTTAGTTTAGTTCTAGATGCCTAATTGCCTGCATAGACCTATGTGAATTTGGTGGCAGTTTGAGTCCCGTCTCTCGTGGAGTTTGCATGTTCTCCCTGTGCTTGGTGGGTTTCCTAAGGGTACTCTGGTCCCCCCCCCACACACATTAATTGATTCACTCATTCACATTCTCTATACTGCATGTCCTGTACAAGCTCACAGGAAAGGGTACACCCTGGACAGGGTGCTCTCATTCACACACTACCCAATTTTTACTAACCCACTACCTAGTTATAATTAGCCAAATTTGGTAACGCCAATTAGTTTAATCTGTATGTCTTTGGACTCTGGGAGGAAACCGGAGAACCCAGAGGAAACCAACCAAGCACAGGGAGAACATGCAAACTCCATGCACACTGATGGGACTCGAACCCGGACCCTGGAGGTGCGAGGCGACAGTGCTAACCACTACACCACAGGGCCTAAAGTTTTGTTCATTTTTTTGTAATATAAATACATATAACCCTTGATTAATAGCTTGTTTTAGTGAAGATCTAATTTAAATGGAAATCATCAAAAAAGCAACATTTCAAGGGAATTATTGCCATTTTCTGTACTTCAAGAACAAAAGCAATTAAGAAATAACACATACCATCCAGGAACAAAATTTTTTGTGTATACGTGATGCTGGCTTAGTGGTTAGCACTGTTGCCTTACACCTCTAGGTTCTGAGTCCATGTTCTCCCTGTGCTTGGTGGGTTGCCTCTGGGTTTCTCTGGTTTCCTCCCACAGTCCAAGGACATGCAGATTAGGCTAATTGTCGTTTCCAAATTGCCTGTGGTGTGTGAATGTTGACCGGAGGAATAAATAGGAATAAATACAATGGTACCCATTGGCCTCCTCGGTCCATAGTTGGTCTTCAGAGATTCCTAGATGGATGGATGGAATGTTATAATCACTCTTTGCAGACGTGATTAACAGAAAAGCATCTCAGCATGAATCAAAGCATGAGGCGAACGGGCTGCAATAAGAGCATTTCTGTGAACCTGCAGAAATAAATATACTGTACACTGATGATTATTTGCTATCTATTAGTGCACATGCTGTACTTTAATGATCCACGGTGTCGTACGACTTTCACGGCACTTTAGTTGCCTTTGACTCTGTAACAGACAGGATGAACGTGCGTTCGGTTATTTTAATAATAAGGGTACGTCTCGTCACTGTTCAACTCCTGGTCTTTCCTGACTTCGGAGAAGTGTGAAACGACGCACATAATATACTGTACCGAGAGAGAAACTGCCTGTGTGTGTGAGATTGTGAGAGTGTGTGTGTTTGATCGAGGTCCAAAATCAGCAGGCGTTTTTGCTGTGTTCCTTTTAACAGGAAGGTGAAAAGGTAATGAAAGAAAACATGTTTCATTTATTCAGCTTTTTCCTTGTACCAAGGAAACACAAGGATGTGTGTTTAAGGATGTGTGTATGTGTGCACATTAGCCACTGGCTCTCTCTCTCTCTCTCTCTCTCACTCACTCTGGACTGTTTTCAGGTCAGTGATTTCCTTTTTTTGCGGTAATTTAATTGCACTGGGAGATGAAAGTGCCTGAAAGAGCCATAATCTTTCACACACACACACACACACACACACACAAACATACACACTCACTGACCAACAGATAAGCCATTGGGGTTGTAATGATGCAAGTCCTAAAAGATCCCTGCTTGTGTGTGTGTGTGTGTGTGTGTGTGTGTGCTGATCTTCCAGGAGCCTGATGAGGAACTACATTAAATATTTACAGTGTTTATACATAATGTAATACTGCCCACACACACACACACACAATTTAGAGAATTAACATAATTCAGGGTGATAGAACTTTATTTCAGTAAATATTACATACACTGTAAAAAAATGCATGTGCAACTTCTATACCAACAGCTGGACAGATGTGCGTAAAGGGCGACCTTTTCTTTCTGGTTTCTCCATTTTGCTCTGATGTGGGCATGAACAAGTAACACTATTGAAAAACTGAAAAAAAATACCAAAAACTCAAAGCAAGAGATTGTGGATCAACATTACGTACACACCCAAACATCTGGAACATCTGGAACTTTTGAATCTTTTGTCAAAATGCAAAATGTGAACTACCACAGAAACTCACACCAAGAAATACAGAAGTGAAAAAAACAGAGACCCATGAGTTCCCTAAAAGTCTCTTACTCTTCTTCTTAAAGGCACTGTACATCTACTGTACATCAGGACAACGAACAAACGACACATAATGAAAACTGTGTGTGTATGTGTGTGTCTGAGAGAGAGAGAGAGAGAGAAAGAATGCTCCAGTGAGTCTGATGTCAGGTTTGGCATCGCCCCCAAAAGCTGAAACACAAACACTGGCGCCTGTGTGTGTGTGTGTGTGTGTGTGAGACTATAATTGTCTCTCTTAAGCCACTGAGTCAATGTGTCTCTCTTCCATAACACTAAGAGTTAAAGGAGTACTCCCAACATTTTAAAAACCTAATTTTTATTCACCACATTTGTAGTTCTTGTGTTAGTAGTACAGATGTTCAGAATTCTTCCATCACATAACACACAAGCAAACAAAAAAAATAATAATTTTTTACGTGTAATCGTCTTATCATTTTTTTTGGGGCAGTTGTTTTTGAGTCAGTGAGTCAGTACATTCTGTCATACAAGTTCCATAGAGTCTGTGAAAAAAAGAGTTCAAGACAGTTCAAATGTGTCAATATGGAGTTCAAATGAGACATGATGGAGGTCAAATGAGTCAATGTGGAATCCAAGTGAGTTAAGATGGAACTCAAATGAAGGTGTATAGAGTTCAAATTAGTCAATATGGAGCTCAAATGAGACACGATGGAGTTCAAATTAGTCAAGATGGAGTCCAAATTACCCAAGCTTAAACCCATATGAGTCAGGATTGAGCTCAAATTAGTCAAGACAAAATGACTAATGAGTCAATATGAAGTTAGGATAAACTAAGATAGAGTTCAAATGAGACATGTCAAAGTCAAATGAGACATGTCAAAGTCAAAAATGGAGTCCTAAATGAGTTGAAATGGAATCCAAATGGGTATGTGAGTTCAAATAAAACATGGTAGAACTCAAATAAGTCAAGATGGAGACCAAAGAAGTGAAGATTGAGGTTCACATGAGTCAGGACTTAGCTCAAATGAGTCAAGATAGAGTTCAAACGAGACACGAAAGAGTCCAAATGAGTCAAGGTGGAATCCAATTGAAGATGGATAGAGTTCAAATGGGTCAAGATGGAGTTAAATGAGTCCAGATGGAGTTCAAATGAGTCAAGATGGAGTTCAAATCAGACACGGTGAAGTTTAAATGAGTCAAGACAGAATTCAAATGAGTCAAGATGGAGTCCAAATAACTGAGGGAATTCACGAGTCACGAATTAATCCAAATGAAATGGATAGAGTTCAAAAGAGTCAATATGAATTTAGGATAAGCTAAGATAAAGTTCAAACAAGACATGTCAAAGTCAAATGGGGTCCTAAATGAGTTGAAATGGAATCAAAATGGAGTCCAGAAGTTCAAATTAGTCAGGGTAGAACCTAAATGAGTCAATATGTGAGACCAAAGAAGTGAAAAGGGGGTTCAAATGAGTCAAGATGGAGTTCCAAAAAGCCAAGACTGAGTTTACTTTTTAATTACAGTTTAATTAAGTCACGATGAGGTTCTAAGGAGCCAAAATGAGTGGATATCAAGTTCATTTGAGTCAAGGTCAAGCAAGACTTAATTTCATGTATGCCACAGCAAAATGGCAAATTCTCTTGAGAATATGTGATTATGAATATGCAATTATACACAAGTAAAAGTGATAGTCCATTGCAAACAACATAGAATCTCACTCTGCCATCGCTAACCAAGACATTGTCAATATTCCTTATTAAATAATTTATCGACTATGCTAGTTCTCTCAACTAGTTGACTTGATTTGTGCCAATAAGTAGGCTATTTTCTAAAACAAGGAAGTAGTTCTTGTCAAACTCTGCATGCGAAAAGAAATCATAATAGGAATACTATATTTACAAACTCTTAGTCGAGACCAGGATCATATTAAGTGAGACATGTCCAGGTAGAAATGTCTCAAGACCATCCAGTGGTCCATCTGTCTGTCCGTCACTGTTTAGGAGTAATGTGTGATAATTATGTGGGATAATTATAATTAAGTAGAGATTTTTAGGTAGAAATGTGCTAATCCTGTATCCTCCTTATAGATTTTAAATGTTCTACATTCAGAACTTAAAACTGAAACAGTGCAACAATTTTGTAAGTTTTTTAAGGTACAGTAAAAACAATTACACGCACACACCAACAAACATGGAGCTAGAATAAATCCTATTAAAAATATGCCATCAGCTCTCTCTTACTCTCTGTGTGAGATCATTCCTACTTCCTGCCCAAAAAGGGACACAGCGAATTCACTCTCAGATGCTTAGCAACGTCAAAATAACAAAAATAAAATGCATTGTATTAATCAGATCTATTGTTTCTTCTTCTTTTTTTAATACAAATGTTACACAGCGAGAGAGAAATATATTTTTATCTAAGCCATTAGTAATATTAGTACTTGGTTTCTACCAGTGACGCCTAAAAACGGGCTTTTGGTTTCCCATTCCTCTTTTAGAAAAAAAAGAGGCAAAAAAAGCAGCGCATGATGATTACGACAAGTATCCGTAGTCGATGTCGTCGTCATCGTATTCTCCGTCGTCTCCCGCATCCTCCTGATCGTTATAGGCATCGTCGTCTTCGTCGTCTGAGAGCGACATGTACCCGCTTCCAAAGTCTCCAGAACCCTCCATTACTGCAACTGAACATACAAACACAACTTCTTGGTTTATAAACAATTTTTTGCTGAAAAATGGATGCTCCACAAGTCTCTTGCCTTCTAGGATTGCCTTCATCCATTTCCCCCTTATTTTACTTAAAAAAGCATTCCCACCATATGATGCTCCCACCACCATGTTTCCCTATGGGCATCCTGGCTTCATCAGAACAGAACATTTTTCTACATGATGGAGTTCAAATAAGTCAAGATGGGATGTACTCAACCAGTCAAAAATTTGGACATGCCTTCTAATTTAATGGTCGTTCCTGATTTTTATTTCTTTCTACATTGTAAAACAATGCTGAAGGCATCCAACATAAAATATGCAATAATCTCCTTTCACGGTTGATATTGTGATGTATCTGCTACTTCTGCTCTGTAAAGCCTTCATAGCGGCTCTAATATGAGGTGCTGGTTGTTAATTGAGGCTAATTTAGAGGCTGGTGACTCTAAATGAACTTCTCCTCTGCAGCAGAGGTAAGTTTTGGTCTTGTTTCCTGGGAAGGTCTTCATGAGAGCCAGTTTCATCATGGTGCTTGATGGGTTTTGTAAATGCACTTGACAATATTGTACTTGCAAGAACTATTCCAGAACAACTGACCTACAACAACCAAATGTTGTTGTTGTTACTTTATTTCCTAATGCCATACGTGTTATTCCCAAGTTTTGATAAAATCCAGTATTGTTCTAGAATGTAAAAATTAAATCCAAACTTGTGTCCAAACTTTAGTTTGTTACTGTAAATGAGTCAAGATCATGTTATAACGAGTCAAGATGGGGCACAAATGATTTAAGATCAAGTTCCAAGAGTCAAGATGGAATTTAATTGCGTCATGGTGAATCAAGAAGGGCTTCAATTGATCTGAAATGGGACTTAAATTAGCCAAAATATGATTTAAAGGAGTCTATATCGAGTTCCAGTGAGTCAAGACTGGGGTTTAATTGACCTAAGATGGGATTTGAATGAGTCAAGTTCCAATGCGCCATTATGTCTCTGTAAAATTTTTAAATGAGTCAGAATAGAATTAAAGTCGAGATCAAGTCCAAATTAGTTAAGACGGGGTTCGAATGAGTCACGAATCATGATTTCAGATAAATTTCTTACTGTCCATGCTCGGAGAACCATAATGGCCATTTCTGGCTACCTTAAACGTTTGCTTTTGATCCCTCTATCAGTCTGTCAGCAGGGCATTCTTGTTAGTACGAAATGTCAAAAATAAATGATCAAATGTTGGATTTGCACGGATTTATCCTTTCTACTTCCAATTGAACTGGCATAAATCCAAAAATAGAGGTAAAGACTCCAGAATCAGAATCCAGAGTATCATAGTTTGACCTCATTCTATTTGTATCCATCAATACTTCATCATTTCATGCAGTATCATTTGCATGCTTTTAGATGCCCACCGCATTCGGCCGGGCCCATCCTGCGTGACCCGGTGACCTCCTTTCCATAGCGATCCACACACCAGCACTGTCCACTGCTGCCATGGCACTGGTGAGGCTTGTAAAAGCCGTCAGCGTCGCAGGTGGGTATGTACTGACCTGCACGTGAAGACGTTAAGTTACATCCACATCATATCTCGGTCCAGTTAAATCAGAGAAAGAGAGAGAGAGAGAGAGAGAGAGAGTCGCTCACCCAGGAGTTTCTTTCTAGCTTGCTGTTTGTGAATCTTGGTAATCTTTGCCTGGCATGGAGAGTCTGGAATAAGAGATGCGGAGACAAACAACATAACAGAGAGGAAGTCTAGAAATTAATATCTATCGGTAGCGTTAACTGCATTACATCATACGGTTCAGTCGCTGATGTTACAAAGGCTCAGCATTTTCCAGCTTTGAAGATTTGCTTACCCTGGTGCCTCTTGAAGCAAGAGCACCACTCTTTGCTGGAGATGAGCTGGTCTTGTCCCAGGTCACATGACCTGAGGAAAGTCTTGGTGCACTCGTCACCATGATCCCGATCCAGGCTGATCAGTTCTGACTTGTCCAGCTGACGATCGAAATTCATGTCCATTCTGGTGAAAATCCAGCCGAGGGAGCCTTTACAGTCTTGCGGCTGGGTCACGTACGCTGTTGCACACCCGAGCAGAGAGAGAAAGAGAGAGAGGGGCGAATAAATCGATCAAATAGGCGGTACTTGTTGTTGGTGTGGTGTAGTTGTGTAGAACTAAGACAGAACAGTACAGTATGTGATTGTGACTCGTAACTTACCCGTGTCTGGTTTGGGCAGGTTGGGTGTCTTGCTGGTCTTGCGCACATTTCTGCTCCAGATTCTCAGTCTGCTCGCCACGTCGTTCAAATCTTCCTCACTGCATTCTGCACTTGCACACACACACACACACACACACACTCATGCAGAGAACTGCCTTCTACGTGATTAGAAGGTTTTATTAACCTACATTTTAAAAAAGCTGACACTAATTTCCTAAAGCCACGATTACTGGAAGATATTTCGGACGTCTGAAATGCAAACCTCACTTCTGCAAACCTCACTCAGATTTGATCTTTTAATATGTTCCTAAGGTGTACTGATAAATTAAAAGCAAAAATAAAAAGAGTTTGTTAGATGGTAAGCCTTAAATCAATCATGTTAAAGATGTGTGTATATATACCATCGTTCTTTTGCAATCCACATGGACAACGTCCTGAACACTGCACTGCAAGCTGCGATCCAGAGAGACATGCCTTAAACTCCATTTCACACTACAGGAGACACAATGAGACAAAAAAAGAGGGATCAGTGTGTTAATAGAGATTTGTGTGGTCTTTTGATAAGATCCTGGAAAATTACAAACACAAACTAATATCAGATGGAGGTGTGTGTGTGTGTGTGTGTATGTACATGCATGCGCTACCTTAGTAGGATAAGTGCGTCTGTCTGTGGCACAGACCGGTTCATGAAGTGTCACCGGACATCTCTTACATTTATCCAGCAGAGGCCTTAAATCCATGTTCTTTAAGCTAAAAGACAACGAGGGGGAAAAATGAGAGATGATTATACATTATACTGAACACTGTGAATAATTCAGTGTTACGTGCGTTAACGTATTTAAAGGGAACGGCAATAAGGCATCTAAGGCTTGCAACTTAGAATTGTTATTTAAACCATGTACCAACTACAGCTGTGAATTATAGGTGGGCTGTTGATTCGGGTTGAGTTATGGGCATTGCCATTTTTATTTTTTGATTCAATAAGACTCAAGTGCAGCCTGTGATTTGCTATTTTTCATACAGATTTTGAGGAATTCACTCATTCACTCACTGGCTGCGTTCCATTCCAAAGTGTACTTCACAGGGTGCTCCCTACTCCCTGCTTCGTTTGCAGGGAATATCAGTGAAGGGAACTTCCCTTGACAAAATTCCACCATTTGGAATACTCTGCTACGTCACCCGTACAGACGTCACTTCCTCCGTGGGTTACCATGGTGACATAAGCACCTCGGATACCTGTCGCTGCTGTGGTGGAAATTTCACACTACGGACATTAAATATCGAATATTTATTGAAACAAAAACTGATAAGACATTATAAAACATTCTACAAAAACATGTATAACTTGTAAATAAATTATTGATTAATTATAATAATAATTGATTAACGATATACTGAGATTTATTATTGTTATTATTATTATTCTATATAATACTAAGAATTTTCTAATTAAATTAAAATGTAAATTGTTGTGTCCTTTGATTAAATCGTCCTCGATAATAATAATAATAATTAATAAAATAAATATAAATCCTTTTTCGAGCTTTATTCTTTCACGCTCCAGCGAGACGCAATGACTGATGGGAATTTTTTCACTCCCTTTTCCGGTAAAGTGAAGACCTGTTGTTCACGCAGTTCCCTTTGAACTCAACATTTTCACTCCCTGCAGTTTGAAATCACACTTAACATGGCTGAACACCCTACAGTACAGTATGTAGTATACTATGCAGGGTACTTCAGGACGATTGGAACGCATCTTTTGTCTTTACTTGTATCCAAGGTCGCAGGGGCTTAGATCCTATTCCAGGGGACTTACTGTAGGGTTTGAGGCGGGGTGCAAATCCATCAGCGGGCGCACACGCTCATTCACACACTACAGGTGATTTGGGAAACGTCAGTTAGGCTAATCTGCATGTCTTTGGACTGTGGGAGGAAACCGGAGTACCAGGAACTGCCGGTGGAACTGTCCATAAACTCATAAGGAAAAGAAGTGATAGTCTCCCAAAATGCAAGTATTTGCTTAAAGCTGTGGTATATTGTTAAGTAGTTTACAAAAAAAAAAAAAAAAGATTTAGTTAATTGAATCGGCCTACAAAAAATTGATTAAACGACAAAGCTCTAGTAAAAAAATAGCATCCATCCAGTGCACATGTTATGACTTCATAACCTCAGAGTTTTTCAAGTTGCTTGTACAATTATCTGTCGGATAGATCAAGTGCTATTTTTAAATTCTCTCTTGCTTTTTTGCGTTGTTTTGATTTTTGTTATGTCTCCGTTCCTGTCCTGCTGCTTGTCTATTTACTTATTGTGTCTGGGTTCGATCCTTAATTTGTCTGTCTTTATACAGCTTGTTGAGCCAGGGTTTTCTTGTATTTGTAGTTTCTCTAGATCTAGTTTCGATCCTTTTAATGCAATAATTACAACTAGGACTACGCCTCAAGTCATTAGATGTTTTTCATCGCAGGCCATCATCTCATTCATATGCCAGTTTAATCTTAAGTGGCTGCACAGCCCGAGTATGAATACGAACAAATCTCCCCACTTACAAATTTGCATGAAAACAGAGCGTAGGGTTTATGTAAACAGGTCATTCGGAATCTGTAATTTAATACACTCCGTCGTGCTGCAAGTGGCTGCTAATGTCTCTAACCTTTATTCTTGCTTGAAGATAAAATTTCAGTCTCTTGAAGACGTTTTAATTCCAATCTCGCCTTTTATTTGTATTTATTTTCTTTCCCTGAAGATGTGTCAGTCTACAGCTGAACAGCTTAAAGCGAGGCAAAGTGAAAGAGATAACTGCGAGAGAGCCCAACTCTTTCATTTCACCCTCGCTCGTTCCTCCCCCGTTCTCTTCTTTCATCAGATCATTAGCAGCCTCTTGTTATTGCCATGTTGTGCTCGGCACACTTGCTGTTGCGGTTTGTATGGCCACAATTGCTGTTGACAAGTGTTTGGAGCAAATCAGGACAATGTCCCTTTGTTTTCACCTCGGGAAGCACTAGTCTCTTTGCATCAACTTGGTATGTTTGGAAAAGTAGCCTACCAGTCAAAGGTTTGGACATGTTTCTAATTCCATAGTTTTTCCTGATTTTTATTTCTGTCTACACAATAATCTTTGAACAGTTGATATTAAGATGTGTCTGCTACTGTAAAGCCTTCATAAGGGCTTCTCCTCTGCAGCAGAGGCAAGTTTTGGTCTTGCTTTCCTGGGATGGTCTTCATGAGAGACAGTTTCATCTTGATGCTTGATGGGTTTAACAAATCCACTTGATAATACTGTTCTTGCAAGCTGGTGCATCCAAACTTTTGACTGGTATTATATGTTGAAACAATCAACAGTATGCTCTTATAATAATAATTATATTGGTTACTAAGGATTGATTTTGTTTCAATCCTCATCAAACTTAACAAATAATTTGCGCCTATAACACTCACTTACTCACTCACCTTCTTTACCGCTTTATCCTGTAAAGGGGGGCTTGAAGCCTATCCCAGGAGGCTTAGGGCACGAGGTGGGGTACTCCCTGGACAGGGTGCCAATCCATCACAGGGCACACACATACACTCACACACTACGGGCAATTTGTAAGTATTAGCCTAATCTGCATGTCTTTGGACTGTGGGAGAAAACAAAGTACCCGGAGGAAACCCGCCAAGCACGGGGAGAACATGCAAACTCCATGCACAAAGAGATGGGAATCGAGTCTGGCCGGGAATCGAACACAGACCCTGCATGAACAATATATATGATAACTTCCCTATACTAGTCAGTGGGATGCTGGACACTGTTGAGTGAGCATGTGTACTGTTTGGCAGTTGCATCCAAAATTACTTAAGAGAGTAAATCTTAAAATCTATATCAAATTTTTCATTAAACTTTCCTCTGGAGAAACTATTTGGATGTTCTGAGTCATTTCGGCTTTTTGAGGATGATGCAGTGGGTACATCTAATCATCCAGATGACTCAGTCCCCCTACAGTACAGATTTTGTGCCCTGCGAATCCTGTTTTTCCCCAAAAATAAAATCACCTTTAAAGGAAAGAAATTTCAGACTGTAGATGAGATTCAGGAAAATATGATGAGGCAGCTGATGGTGATTCCAAGTGTTTTGAACAGTGGAAGAGATGCTGAGACCTACTTTAAAGGGGGCTGAGGCGTCATTTTTCCATGTACAATGTGGCAAAACATGAATTTACAGACAAAAGAGCCATGATATGTTATTGAATCAATTTTTCCCCCATCTCTATTGGTTACCATTTTGTAATCCTAAATAGCACGGTAGTATATCTACAGTGGCAAGGAGAAGTATGTGAACCTTTTGGAATTTTATGGTTTTATGCATTAATTTGTCATAAAATGTGATTAGATCTTCATCTAAGTTAAGAGTTTTGACAAATATAATGTGCCGGAAAAAAAGCAAAAAAAAATGTCTTTATTGAGAACAAGTACAAAAACCTTATAGTGCTAGTGAAAAAAAGATGTAAATCCTTGAGTTAATGACCTCAAAAAAGCTAATTGAAGTCTTGTTAAGAAAATGAGTTTGGACGTGTGGACTAGAGCCACTTTGACTGATAAAAACCACTTAAACTTTTGGAGTTTGCTCCGCACAAGAGGAATATGCTAATGTGAGCCATTCAGAGCTTTCAGAGGATCTACAGTATGATCAAGAATTGTTGATTTACATAAAGCTGGAAAGGATTACAAAGTGATTTCAAAAAGTTTAGAAATTCACCAGTCTACAGTGCATTCAGAAAGTATTCACAGCGCTTCACATTTTGCTATGTTACAGTCTTATTTCAAAATGGATTAAATTCATTTTTTTTCAAAATAAAAAAAATTTCTCCCTAATTTAGTCATATTCAATGAGAGTCGGGAGAGCCGAAGACCATCACATGTTTCCTCCGAACCACGTGACGTCACCAACCGCATCTTTTCGAACTGCTTGCTTACGCACCAGTTGGGGGGGTGGGTGCCTTCGTGGTTCCTTCCGCTTGCGTGAGCTCACTAATGCCCCACAATTAATGCAAGATCACTAAATACCTCTCATCCCTCCCCTCTGAGAGAGCTTGGCCAATCAGTTCTCTATAGACCTCCGGCTGCGAGAGGTTACAGCATCACCCTGAAATTGAACTCACGATCTCCGGCTGATCATCCTTGAGATGTTTCTACAACTCGATTGGAGTCCACCTGTGGTAAATTCAGTTCATTGGACATGATTTGGAAAGACACACAACTGTCTATATAAGGTCCCACAGTTAACAGTGCATATCAGAGCACAAACCAAGCCATGAAGTCCAAGGAATTGTCTGTAGACCTCTCAGACAGGATTGTATCGAGGCGCAGATCTGGAGAAGGGTACAGAAAAATGTCTGCAGCATTGAAGGTACAGATGAGCACAGTGGCCTTTATCATCCATAAATGGAAGAAGTTTAGAACCACCAGGACTCTTCCTAGAACAGGCCTCCTGGCGAAAGTGAGCAACTGGGGTAGAAGGGCCTTAGTCAGGGAGGTGACTAAGAACCCGATGGTTACTCTGAAAGAGCTCCAGTGTTTAAGTGACCTTATATAGACAGGAATGTCCAATCACCTGGATTTAATTACGTAAAACACTAAAACAAGCGGGGTGTCCATGGCAGGACACAACAAAGGAAGTCATTTCTTACTAAAAAGAACATTGCTGCATGCCTGAAGTTTTTGAAAAAGCACACTAACACCTCACAGCAGTATTGGCAGAATGTTTTGTGCACTGATGAAACTAAGATTGAACTATTCGGAAAAGAACATGCAGTACTACATCTGAAATAAAAAGGGGACTGCATATCATCATGAAAACATCCTCCCAACCATAAAGTATGGTGGAGGAATTGGTCCTGCTTTGCTGCATCTGGGCCGTTCTGCCAGGAAGAATGGGCTAAATTTCCTCTTGAACAATGTGCAAGCGTGATCCACAGCTACAGGAAGTGTCTGGTTGAGGTTATTGCTACCAAGGGGGGGGCGGGGTCAACCAGTTATTAATTTCAAGGGCTCACTTACTTTTTTCACTATCATTTTGAATGTTGAATGAGTATGTTCAATAAAGACATGAAAGATCAGATTTTTTTTGTTATTATTTTAGGCACATTATATTTGTCAATACCCCTGTCATGCAGAAAACCATG
>JAOTRS010000033.1:9091351-9111101 GCA_028565755.1 Dinotopterus cunningtoni
GATACCCAGATGCTCACATCCGTCTCTCTCTCACCTCTTTCACCCAGTCCAGGAGTCTCCTGATTGAGTCGAGGTCTGTGTTCTTCCATCGAATCTTAATAAACCCTTCCATATGCAGCTGCTTAAAGATCATATGAGTGGGAACGTACGGCCCTGAAACACACACCATCACATGAGATGTGAAGTTAATAAAATCCCACACTAACTAAACAATTTTTAAACACTGCAAGATCTTTGGACAAAGAAATGAAAATCTGCTTGGAGAATTTTGATGCACAGCTTCACCTTAATAAAAACCGTACTTTAAGACAACAGAATATTTCCTTTTAATTTGTACTACCTGGGTAAAACAGTCCTGTGTACCTGTGTGTGTTTCAGTGTTGTAGTACCAGGCGATGCTCCCGCAGGCAGCGATCCGGCCGAACGGTTTCATCCGTGGCTGAACACATCTGCTAAACTCTCCACCTACCTGCACACAGAGGGATTATCCTGATCTTCACGTAACTCATAATACTACATATAAATGCTTAAAGAATGACCATTACTCTTTTGTTTTGAGTAATATTGTATTGCATTAGTTTTAAATGAGAAAACTGAGACATTAAACAATGCTCATACATGTCAGTTAGTATCTGTTAATTACTTTTACTTTTCACATTACTAGTTTAGTGTTTGTTCGAATAACTAATGCAAATAATGTAAACAATGTGGCAAATAATTTAAAAGCTGTAAATAATGTCAGTTAAGGAAACCTTAATGTAAAGCATTAACACTCATTTAAACAGAGTAGCTTAAAACATTCCTAGTAAAGAACTATAAGTACTCAGGCATACGCTCAAGAGTGAATTTGTGTGTAGTCTAAAAACAAAACAATTAAGTTTGATGCTTTCAAATGTCTTTTAAATAGTTTTCCTGATGTTCAGATGGATCAGCGTGCTGCACTTACATTGTCAAAGAAGCAATCGTACCCTTGTGGAGCCATCAGACAGAGTGTGTGTCCTCCAGCCACAGTTTGCAACCACGTAGGTGCCCACAGGGTATTTAGGGTTTCTGCTCTGGACCACCCTGAAGTCAACAGAATAAGTGTGTTCGGTTCAAATTCTTTAAAGAGATGAAACAGTGTCTGATTATAGACACAGACTGACTCTGTATTCACCATTACTGTGACTCTGATCAGCACCAATAAGATTTTCAACATGTCACTAAGAAAACAACTGAAAACCTGTTTGCTATGGTCTGTCATGTCGTGCTAAAAATCAGCTAATCTGCTATTTAACTTCACTGAAGAAGGTTAGCTAGGCAAAGGTCAAATAAACTGCTAGTTTGGTAATATTGTTATGGAGAAATAAAAATATACTAAAATATATGTAGCAACAATGTCCAGTCATGGGCAAAACAATGTGCAGAGTATTGTGTAGTGTAAATCATGTCATGCTATTGAGAGTAACAAAGAACTCCACAAAAAGTGCATTCACCCTTAAAGTCACTAACTAGTAGTTAGAGTTTCAGACACACACACACACACACACACACAGTGTGACTTTAGTGCTGAGGTTTGGAGCATGTACAGAGCTGGCTGGTGTGAACTCAGTAATAAGGTTGCCAGAGATGTACAGTTTCTTTTCATGCTTTTATATAACTTTGTAAACCACACCCACTTTCATCTGATCTGCCCCAAAACTACACTTTTCCAGAAGGGACGTTTTCTACTTCTGAAAAAGAACAAAACAATGGGTCTCTTGGTTATAAAGAACATCCAGCTAAAACACTAGGATTACCTGAACCATCCTGAGGAAAAGAAGAGGAAGAGCAGAGAGACAAAATAAAAGCATAAACAGTGGTGGAAGAAGTGTTTAAATGGTTTACTTAAGTAAAGGTACAAACTAACAGGCAACAATTTACTGGAGTAAAAGTTTAAATACTCCACTGATGTTTCTATGTAGGTAAAAGTAAGAAGTTAGTTGCTTGTAAAACCATTTAAAATAAAAAAGTAAAAGTATTTGTCACTCTGAAGCATCAGAATAATATTGCATTAGGTGTCCTGTATGTAACCTGTGTTAAGTATTATGTAATACAGGGTGTGTTATTTTAGTTAAGTGTGATAGAGATTGTTAGTGACATCACTAAAAACTAAAAATAATAGTAAATCATAATATCAATTATTTGACTTTCAGTGCTGTGAATCAGCCGTTCACGAATGTAACACAGAAGATTTTTGCTTTAGAAAGGTTTTTTTTTTTTTTTTTTTACAGTTATGTCTTGTTTAATGTCCACAATATGTCTTGTGAAACATGATATAATATATTTTGGGTGTCAGTGGCAGTTTTAGAGTGTATGGAGCCATGGATGAACTTTTTGTGACAAAAAAGTCACAATATGTTAATTTTTTTAATCCAATTTTCTATCTGTCATGTATGCCATGCTCTCATCATGTTTTTCTTAGGTTATTTTCTTACACACCCCCAATTAAGAGTCAGAACTGAACCATTTCACACCTGAGGTGTGCAGTCTGCCTATATATGATTCGTAATGATTTCACACAAAACTTGAATACCAAACTATACAGTACAGTAAATATTCTCAGTATTATAAATGAGCTGTGTTGAACTTTGTGTTTTTCCCCTCTGCTCCCCTGCAGTCAGACTTCCATATCCAGAGTGACTTACATCTGATCTGGCTGTTCATCTCAGCAGTGGAGGGTTCAGGGACGTGTGCAAGGGCTCAACAGTGGCAACTTAGTGGTGCTGGGGTTTGAACCTGGGACCCTCCAGTCAGCACTCCAGCACCTTAACCACTGAGTCAATGTCCACTTTACAATGAGGAAGAACAAGTATTGAACAGTCTAATGAGCAATTGTTACCATTTTAAGTTCAAACGGGGAGAAGGTAATGGTACTGTTCCATGCCTAGTCTCAACCAGACAGACTATAGCCAGAGAATATTTACTTCAAGAGTGCAACGGATCAAAAACCTAGGTTTTAGATTAATTCATCGAGCTGGTTTGGTTTTTGGGCATGGATCAGATTATTTTAAGGATCAGCAAAAAAGGGGAGACAAATATAATTTTGCTTTACATATTTACATTTAGTTCTTATAGAACTTAAAGCAAGGAACGTGCCATGGTCTCATACAAAAACAAAATTCAATGTTTAAACAAAATCTTAAAATAAAATATTCAATACACGATTGTTAAAATAAAGTGCACAATAGTGAAAGAAATTATTATAATTAGATTAGAATGTTGGTAATGAACTTTTAGCCTAATTTTAGAGGGACAAAGTATGTGCATGTACACTACACTGGGTGCAGTATGAGTTCCAGTACAGATCTTATTTGGCATGATTTTATTATAGTGGGCGGAGCTTCAGCACTGTGGTGGATGATTTTATTGTTATCTGTTAACCCAGAAGTGTGTGAGAGAGGCTAAGAGAGAAAAATACAATTACAGTAAATATAGCGCGCGCGAGTCAGAGCGAGTGGACCGAGTGGACCAGACTATAGTACATATACAGTATCAGGCCTGAACCATGTTCCGTATTGTGATACATGTACAGTACTATATCAGCAAATAAAACCCATGGTACTGCCAATAACACAGTGGTACTACAGGTACCATCGCATTGCCATGTTGCCTACACCGTGTAACATTTCTCATGAGGTGCAGCACTTCTCTGTCTTCAACAGAATAACAATAGCCGTGTGGTTCGAATGTAACGCAACGCCTTTTGAAAATGCACCAGGGTAGAAAGTACTGTACAAATATTTACCACAATAGAAGTAAAGTACAGATATGAAAACTCTATTTTAACTATACATTTTAGGTCATCACTTCATATCATTCTGTACTGTGTATTTGACAAAAAAAAAATTAAATTTGAAAATGTCTGGGGCGGCCTGAATATATACAGCTGTGATGTACTATTATATATATAAACTATAACATAACTGCCGTTATCTACAGTAGACTGTAGGCTTTAAATAAAAGTTTAAAATATTGTAAATGTCTCATGTAAACTCAAAAGTAAATGAGTTTTATTGTTTGTGAAAAAAACCTCGCAACTTGGATAATTAATGCAATTATTCACTCAGTCAATAACTTGATGGTAATGCAATCTATTACATCATGTGGATACAAAAACATTATAACATGTTAATGTTCTTCAGTTAAACATCAGAATGAGCAGAAGTGAGATCTGAGTGATTCTGACCGCAGAATGTCTTTGGACTCAACAGTTTTTCAATAAGGACCAGTAATCTGTGTCCAGTGTGTGTGAGTGTGTGTGTGTGTGTGTGCGTGTGTGTGTGTTAGTTATGGGCGGGGGGTTAGAGGAGAAAAGGGTGGCGATACTTAAAAAAGACAGAAACGTGTAGGAACAGGTGGCTTTGTCACAAACTCCAAACCTGCTGTTAATTTATTAACAAAAAAAACAAAACAAAACAGTATAGCCACACCTGGTGGTGACCAATTTAACCCTCTGGAAAAAAAAGATGACCTTTCTAAGGATATCTAAATAATCAACATTCATATAGGCTAATTGTAGTGTGTTTCCAGGTGTGACAGAAAGAAAAAAAAAAAACAATGAATGAGATCAGCTAGATTAGAGAAACAAATAAGGGAGGGAGTGTTGCTGCGCAGTCACACCTTAGAAACTCTTTTTTTTCTTTTTTGATTTAAATGTGCTCAAATCATGAATGGTACTGTTTGTAGCTGACCCTGATCTTAACCCTTATCCCTATATAAGTTTTTCGACCTTTAAAAAGAATATCAGACAACCAGTAAAGCACCATTCCAGGTAAAAAAAAATTTTTTTTTAAAAAGATGGTCCTCTTGGGCAGCGGACAGTGTACACCAATGATATAATACGTGTATAAGTGACAGATTTTATAGATTCACTTCCAGGCCCGGGTGAGAGAAGAGGAACCAGACATAAAAAGCTCTTCTTCTTAGTGATGGATAATGTTCAGGATAAGATCAACACATTTTTTTTTTTAGGAATGATAACAGTATCAAGATCAAGCATCAAGGTGAGATAATCCACTGAAGCAAGGGTGAAAACAGTTTTTATGATCTGAAACAAGTCAGATTTGCACTTTGTTGAATTAAAGGCGTAACTTTGTAATGCGTATTATTCTGTAACTGGCTTTGGAAAAGAATAGATGAAAAAATAGCGGCGTCAGGAGAATTTGTTTTGCCACTAGATCTGTATGTTGTTCCCACCCCTGGGACCCACCGGGAGGTCCCGGTAGAGTTTCTGTTACACCTGTTGTGTTGACTCTAATATTGGTGAATTAGCTTTCAGTACTCTGACTTACTATTTCCTATTGTCTAGCACTGTCTGTCTTGCCACAGTGTATTATTCAGTATTATTCAAGCATTCTCGGTATTTATGATTCCAATTCAGCAGTTCATGCCTTAATTAAAGAGTTCATTTTGATCAGATATCAGTCTAATACCTCACAAACGTAGTATAATTCTTGTTTTGGGATTTTATGTGATCACGGATCACATAAAATCAGTCACCCCGCTTCACCTTTTTTTGTGCTAAAAGGTGTGTGTGTGTGAGTGTGTGGATGCCTGCATAAGTGCGTATGATCTAAAAAAAAGGATGACGAAAGCCTGTTTGGCAGGTTTGTCATTTATTGCACTTTAAGCTCCTTTGTTTTTGCTTTGCACTCTTATCTGATTGTGTGCGCGTGTGTGTGAGTGAGTGAGCGAGTGTGAATGTGCATGCGCACACACACTTAGGGGGCAGGGGACAATTTCACATGTGCTCAGTCTTGTATGCGATTCGTAATGGACAACAGGTGCCTTCATTACATGACATTACAATGAGGAAATAGAACTAGAATTAATGTGAATCACTATGATGTGTTCATATCATATATGTTTACAAACACAATGAAGTAAGTTAAAAAAAGGAAATAACATGCCAGGGTATAGTATACAGAAAAAGAAACTCAAGAAGCCAAATAGAACTGAATTTGTTCTCGTATCTAATGTTTATCTGGTTATACTGTAATATTGGTTATCTCTTAGATTACTGCTATCCATTTACATTTAGGCATTTGGCAGATGCTCTTATCCAGAGCGACTTTTTTTTTTTTTTTATCTCATTACACATCTGAGCAGTTGAGGGTTAAGGGTCTTGCTCAAGGGCCCAACAGTGGCACTTGGTGGTTGTGGGGTTTAAACCTGGGATCTTCCGAACCGTAGTCTAATGCCTTAACCACTGAGCTACCCCTGGCTATAAATAACAACAAGTTTCATGGAAATAATCATGGACACCTTCATGATTGTCATTTCTTAGCAACAAGCTATCCAGCTAACTGTGATGAGTGATGTTAATTTACCTCAGCAAATAAGTAAACAGTATAGTCATGCTCTAAATGAAAGTCACCCAAGTGAATTGACACATATCTGTATGTTTTTTGATTTCAAGCAAACACCACTATATAAAACAAAACGTAGTAGTAAGTAGTGCTACTTTGTTTACCGTTTACGCTGTAAGCGGCCATGTTGATCTGACGTCACTTGGGGTTGGGGAGTCTGTCCCAAGTTTGCAAGAAGGAGTTCCAAGTTTTCTTCGTTTTTTCCCTAGCTGAAGGTTGAAAAACGTTAAGTTAGACATATGTCTTTTGCTGCGGTGCCAAAATTTTGTATGTTGAAAAGCTGTAGATCAGTTTGAATCTGGTGGGTGAAATGATAAAAATATTATGTTGAGAACTTTGAAGCTGTGCATATAATACATCAAATGTAAAATAATGTGGAATCATGTATAACTACAAGCTCATTTTTGTTAATAAAGTTTAAACTCATACTCAAATTATTCCTTAGAAGGCAAATAGGATTTAAGAGACTACATCAATTCAAATTAGATCATCCACATGTTATCAGTTAAATAAATTCTGTGGCAACGCATTGTGTAAAAAAAAAAAAAAAATGAAGCTTGTTTAAATAAACTGCATTGAACTGCATTTATATAACAACGAAAAAAACACTTTGTTTTACTTATTAAACAAAAGAAATCATAAAAATTGCATATTTCAACTAAGGAAAAAGTAAGGACACCCTATGCCGTAATAGCTAGTGTTTCCCCCATGGCTGAACATAACCTCATTGAGATATATCCCTTAACAGTCTTATAAGCATCTACAATCTTCTTTCTGAAGCACTCAGAGAGCTCTTTGGATCTCACCTCTCACTTCAACAATTTAGAGCAAATGAACTAAGGGAACAAATGAACAAATAAGCAAAGGCACGGCTTCTTCAAAATGCTCTGTGATTATGTTCTAATATTTATTCTAATAAATGTGAGGGTGTTGGTACATGTAATTTTTTGTTGGTACATGTCATTTAATACTCTTCATCTACTGGTGCACAAGAAAACAAGAGCAGAAATCAATACTTTGAAATTTTCTATTAAAGAGATTCATATTTAATGAGTGTCCTAATTTTTTGACATGACTAATATGAAGGGCTCTGACTCGCCTTTATAATTAGGGTTATGTATGCGGTATGGTATATGTGTTATAATAAAAGCCAGAAAAAAACAAACAGCTATTATGTGACAGAGAAAGTCTTATAATTCATTTCTCATATACAAGAAAAAGGGTAGCTAGAAAGGGGAACATCATAACTTCCTGATGAAATAGTAGAATTATCATTATCATGTCTACTGCATCAAAAAGCACAAATCTGAAAAAAGCCTGTTGGCAAATCATCCAATTAGTAGGCTGTAAAGATAACATTCCCCATCCGTCATACTTTATTTATACAGTATGGTTAATATTTTATAGATATTAAGCTGTCTTTATTTCATACTTACTTGAGGGTTGTTTCTAACTGACTCACTGTTTGTAGACTTTTTGCCTTAGTAGACATCATGGTTGATTTACTGTGTGTTCAAACATAACAAAAGATTTACAACCCAATTTATGACCAGACATTTAAAAAAATGCTTGACGATATCAGTAGAGTTAAGTAACCGCGCTGCACTGGATTTTGCTTTGTTTGGCCTTGTCCGCGTTTCCACTTACCACTGTGTTCCTGATTCTGAAAAGGTTCATCAGATTAGTGAAATATCATAGCTATAAAGAACAAACAGTACATTCAAAAATCTATTTCCATATCCCATATACAAAAATATGTAAGGACCTTTTTTTCCATTTGCAGTTGATCTCCTTGTTTATGCAAACTAGCACAGGTTATTTGGGATGTTTCAGAAGAGCGGGTTGTTGTGCTTCAATTACAGCGACATAATTGGAACATTAAGCTTACAGTACAATGCCATTGAATTCAGACAGAGGCTTGTTTTTGCATTAATGGCGCAAAAATGTGAAATAATTAGAGGACTGTGTTAAGGAAGGGACATATCTGTTCATCATGATTTGAATGAAATATGTACCAGTGTTGGAAAAAAAAAGCAAATGATGTGCAAATGGAGTTCTATCTGGCGGGTTTCCATTTGGTTGGAATGAACCCAGCAATGTAATCTTCTATCTTCTATACATATAATAAAACTTTAAAGTTGGTGTGTCTGTATATTGAAGATATTTACGAAAAAATTATTTAGTGAATGTAAGATATGTAATAGACAGATGTTTTTTGGAATTTTTATCTGTCTGTTTGTTTACACATCATGTAAAGAATACTGAATTTTAATGGAGTTTTTACAGGTCTTTTTGGCTAAGCTGGAGGTAACATACAGGCTTTGTTTCAACGCAAAAAAAATTTAATTAGTTCATTTATGAGATGGTGCTGTACATTATTTATTACACGCTTATTATGCCCGTTATGAGTGTGCAATTGAAAGCTACCTAATGAATGCGATCTGACACCTTTATTCCGCGCACTTAACAGTAACACGTAAACAACTTTGTTTTATTCCAAAATTCAACAGATACCGTTATACATAAATAAAATTTTTTTAAACATGCTTGAGTGTGCAGTTAAATTTCACGCGAACAAAATCGCAGGCACATCTATTGCATTGATAAACTTGGGATGTATCGCAGTGCCAGTGTATGATGGTCAAACATGGTGTGTGAATTCTGGGATAGAGTCTCAACCCTACTTGTGAGCAATAGTGATTTCAATCCTGATTTCATTCTTCTTCAGCAGTTATTATTTTTGCTTCTTCCGGCCCATAAAATTTTTCCAGTTAATTCCAAATTATGATACAAATATGCCTAAACATTCTTGTGAACATATTACGCAACAATTCTTGTTCATGTTCGTTCTAACTTGCGGAAATTAAGAGCGTCTGCTGGCTAGTCTTGTGTGAGGTTGACTTTTAAGTGATTCAGCGCAGTAAAGAGAAAAAACAACATGTACTGTAATAGGAGTATCTGTTCAGTATAGTCCTTTTACTGAAACAGCTGTCAAATTTCAATATGGCCGACATTTAATGACATCACTATTAACATAATAGACATGTTTTTATCTGTGGCATTCCTAAAAAATTTTATTAACTTAGGTTAAATAAATTGATAGAGAGGTTTTTTTTATTATTCTTTTTGTTCAGTCTAAATCAATCCTTTATATATGGTTACATTCCTACATTAACCTATTACTGCTCATTGATATCGAGAATATCAATAGGCAGTGTGGTATTCGTGATATTCACGAGTTGTTTTATTTATTTATTTATTTATTTATTTCCCCTGTTCATCTGTGTAATCTGAACACTGCCTGTGGAGACAAATAGAGAACGGTTGTTCCATCAGTAATGTAAATAGACAGTGGCGTCGTAGCTCGCATAGCCCCGGGCTGTTTGTACGAAACATGTACGACAGACAAAGAGCCCTGCTTCATCTATTGTAGTCTGTCACATGAGCCGAGGAGGAGAAAGCTGTTATTATGACAAATATCTTAGAGACGATCCCGGTATGGGAAAGGTCTACTGATTTCAATCTCCTCCAGAAGTAGGACGTTCCTCAATAGCAGGATGTCTGCCGCTCTCTCAGGAGACCTCACCTTTGCACGTCTTTAATATTTCTGACAATGGGGATCTAAGATCTGCTCAGCGATTGAACCCAGGACAACCTAAATGCTGCTAAAAGAGCAGGTGTAATTGGATCTAAGGCAGGGTGTAAACTCCGTCTGGGAGGGCAGCTTTATTATGTTTTAAATAGCATGAGAGATAATGACACCGGAGAATGTCATTATGTGGCGTAAAGTGGGCGGTTATTCCCTCATCAGCGAACAAGACGTAACAAAGGGAAAGGGAGCAGCGTCTTCATTTGGGATTAAACCATTAGTATAGGTGTGATCGATGAAACATGTTATTCTTAGTCACCTTTTTATTAATAATCTTCAAATGTAAGGCAATAGTAAATAATAATAATATTATATTCATACTATTAAAAGAGACAGAGTGATGTCACCAGCTAAAGGTGTCGTCCCACACGGATGACTTCACCTTCCGATACTCGAGAGGAGAGAGGCGCGTGCGGTAGCCTCGATTCCAGGTAATAGTATCACATGGGAGGGTTACACCCATGAGTCAGCCATTAGTTCAAATGTAAATCAGCCATTCCTATGTGAGGAGTGAAATAAACACAGCCGAGGGTGGTTCAGTTGTAACGCTGGGTCAGATTTCCCTCATTTGCTTAGAAAGTTACACACTGTGCACTGTGAAATTGTAGCACATGCTTATCTGGAAAGTAACAAACAACACAGGTTATGGATTGGAAGAAAAAACAGAGCAATAGGCTGAATTGTATTTGCAATCACCAGGCTTTAAAACAAGCTAGAGATGAAGGAGTCATGCAAAGGTTTGCTTGCACCTGACCCTTTTTTTCATATGTTCCGCTTTCCTGTGATTAAACGCTCGAACAATGATAGGACTGGATAGTAAAACACAACACAATATTCACTTATTATGCCCGTCTAGCGAAGCGACAACCTTCTTGTGCGTGTTCACCACAAGCACTCCTATCATTTGTTTAAATAAATAGACGTTCTCCGTCGGGACGGGTGCTAGGTAACTTGACTCCAGTGTCAGAAACCCAAGCCGCAATGCATAGCGTGGGTCACCAAGGCAACGGTCAACAAGTCCGGTCTGAAAACGAAAGGGTGTAAAGGCAATAGGCTCACCTGAAACCTCACTAGAAGAGTCCTGGAAGAAGGAGAAATCGAGCCACAGAGCGGACTGACAGCTGCTCTCTGAAGGCCGCACAATCAGGACATTGTTGTTCCTCGACAGGTGTGTTTTAAGAGTCGGGCGAAAGTAACTCGGCTCATAATCAGTGTTCATTATAAAGTACAGGAGGTGGAGTGTCTGATTGATGGTGTTTGGGTGAAATCTATAACGTATATGGAATAATGTCAAAATTGGGATACTTAAGTTGCAGGTTTCTATAATTTTTGAACAATTGCAGTTTAATTAAACAACATGTCGTACATGTGATCCATTTATGGTTACATGTAACATTGCAGAATGCCCACTGAACAAGTTTATTTTTTAAGTAACAAATAAGAATGAAATAGGATTTTAATCACCTTGATATTAAGTTTAAACGTTTTAACATCACAACGCTGAACTTGAAGGTTTAAAGTTGCTGACTGAAGTCCATCTATTGCTATACAATTCATTTCCTCCCCCCTACCCCAAAAAAACTTAAAAAAAAAACAAAAAAAAAACGAGAGGACCAATACTAGCATATGTTAGCATTTTAGCCGACATGGTAGTGTTTGTTTTAAAACACTACAATTACCCATGTACCCACCAGGCAAGTAAACACTCCAGTGACTACTGCTTATTGTATGAATCAACATTAAGCTGAACTCTTGGCCAGTGTTTGATTAGGAGCTGGAGTGTACTCTGTTTGTATCTTAAATAGTTGTTTTAGTTAGCATGTGTATTTTTTTTTTTTTGCTTGTTTCATCTTATTATTTTTATACTATTTGATTAAAACACACAATCTTGGTCTTTTTCGGAGTTGCAGTAACTAGTAAATAGCGTTGAAACGATTCAGTTCTGAACTTTATGACAAAATGTCATAATTGTGAGAGGGATTTTTCACAATGAATTCTTATACTCAGTTTCTTTAGGTTTCAGTGACGATCAAGTAGATTAGGAGTCAAGATATGGATTATCGTAAATTGGTTTTACAATATGGTTTTACAACTGCGAGCTGCTTTTAGGGTCTGAACATCTTTTGGTTGTAAAATTTTGAGCTTAAGTTAACAGTGCAAATTGCTTAAATGTTGCTCACATCGCAGTTTTGACACATTTTACGGCAATGCTGCAAGCAAGTTAGTTTTTTGTTTATTTAAGTTGTTAATTTATGTTGTCATGTCGATCTGTCTTGTCTCAGCTAGCCAGCTAATTAGGCTTCTTAGTTAGCTTTTCGGTTAATTTATGTTGTAAATGTATGTAGCATGTAGCACCTTGGTCCTACATGCAACATACATTTACAGTAGGAACGTTGTTTCGTTTCATTGTGTACTAACTGTATGTGGTTGGAGTGACAATAAAGCCTACTTGACTGGACTTGACTTGACTTGAAGCAGGGGTTTGGACAATAATAAATAAAACTATTACAGAATTGTGATTTATTTATGATTAACCCCTCAAAGTTACTGAAGGCATGTTATACCTTTATTACCTTGGATTTCTCAGTACTAAATAGAGAAGGTGTCTAGTTAGACATAAGAAATGCAGGTCATTCTTCTGACTGGTCACATGGTCACAGGTTTTGATTTTCGTCTGCTGTGACCTGAATTGTACTTTTTGACCCAGTAAATCCTGAACATTGATTTCATGGTCTAGTTTGTCCTGAATTTCCGTTCCTGGAATTGTTGGTTTTGGTTTTTAGTCTAATCTATCCTCAACTGAGTTTTTAGTTCAGTAATTTATTTATTGATTGATTTTTTTGTTAAGTGTGTTTGAAATTTTAGTTGCTGTTCCAGTGTGTCCTGATTGAAAGTTTTCAGTTTGTTTCAGTGTGCCTACAATTTCAGATTTGTGAACTATCTAAATATCTCAGATTTCAGTTTTTGTTCATTTTTTTCCAGTGTCTCCTGACTTTCAGTTTTTGGTCAAGTGTCTTGATTTAATTATTATTATTTTTTTAGTTCTTTTGTACCAGTGCTTCCAGAATTTTTATTTTGATCTACTCACTCTAGAATATTAGTTTTATAATCTAGGTTGTTCTACATTTGAGCTTTTGTTCCAGTGGGCTTTTTTTTTCCTGCTCCATTCTGTCCTGAATTAGAGTTTGAGTTTTTGTTTCGAGTTTCTCCAGAAGGTTAGTTTTGTGGTCTAGTGTGTGTTCTAGTGTATTAGTTTATACTAGTCCCTTCTGTCACAAAATAGGGTTTTAAGTTTATGCTTCAGTGTCACTAGAATTTCACTTTTGTGGTCTTGTGGCTCCAGAATTTAAATTTTGTGTTCTAGTATGTCCAGAATTTCAGTTTTGTGATCTAGTGTATCTAGAATTTTTTTGTTTTTTTGTGATATAATATGTAAAAAAAAATTGTTGTTGGTCAGCTGTCCAGAATTTGAGTTTTGTGGTGTAATGTTTACTGCTTTTCAGTTTCTGGTCCACAGTTTTTTCTGGGCAAGTGGTTCAAAAAATTTCAGTTGTTGGTCCAGAGTGTCTAAAATCTTAGTTTTGTGGCCTAATATGTCCAGACATTCAATTGTTGGTCCAGTATGGAACAATGGTAATTTTGGTTTTGGTTCATTGTTCCTTAAATTTGATTGTTTTGGTTTTGGGTCCAATGTGTCCTAAATCCATTTTATGGCCCAGTGTTCTGAGTATCAGTTTCAACCATTATTTTGTAAATCCAGAATAAATCAAGTCATGCATTATAAATGCTTCATACACTCATTCACAGAAACAACTTAAGAAACAAAGGTATGTGTGGCTTGGTATGTGGAAGATTCACAATCGCACGAGACTGGGCGTGGTGTGATATGTGGGGGGTAACAGCAGGGCAAGAGCATGTGTTTGAAAGACTTTATCACAGAAGATCTTGACTTGTCTCAGTTGTACATGTTGTTCTTTAGCCATGACGTCTCGATGACTACAAGATGTTACTTCATTCATTCTAGTATTTAATGTTAGAGATTTTTTGAGAACAATACAAGGTCATGTATTCAAAACAATGTTAAGTTAGTGGTAGCCTGTATGATGTCTGTTATTTGTAGGTTAAACACAATTATGTAGTTATTATAACAGTCAACCATTAAACAACATTTTATCTGTCTCCCCACAGTCATGAATACCTCCTTTGGGCTCCTCACCACAATACTGTGGTTCCTGTCAGGTACGAGTCTCTCGTGGGCTGCTAAGATCATTGTTGTCCCTCCAATAATGTTCGAAAGCCACCTTTACATCTTTAAGACACTGGCTTCGGGGCTGCACGCTGAAGGTCACGAGACAGTGCTGCTGGTGTCGGAGGGCCGAGACGTGGCACCTTCGGAACACTACCGTCTTCAACGCTACCCTGGTATATTTAACAGCTCATCAGCAGCAGATGACTTCCTACAGTCCAAAGTTCATAACATCTTTTCAGGCCGCCCAACGCCGCTGGAGCTCTTCGACATCCTGGAGCACTATGCGCAGAACTGTGACAGCGTGGTAGGCAGCAGTTCAGTGATGGCGCAGCTACAGCAGGAGCGCTTTGACCTGCTGCTTGTCGACCCTAACGAAATGTGTGGTTTCGTGTTGGCGCACATCCTGGGTGTGCCGTATGCCGTCTTCAGCACAGGGCTTTGGTATCCAGCGGAAGTGGGCGCGCCGGCACCACTTTCCTACGTTCCTGAGTTCAACTCCCTGCTAACGGATCACATGACGCTGGTGCAGCGTGTGGCCAACACGGTTGTGTACCTGGCTTCACGGATAGGAGTGCAACTGCTTGTGCTGCCCAAATATGACCGCATCATGTGGCGGCATGCTATACAGCCACCAGCCTCCATGCATGAGCTGGTGCAGGGCAGTCGTCTTTGGATGCTGTGTACCGACTTGGCTCTAGAGTTCCCTCGGCCTACATTGCCACACGTTGTGTATGTTGGCGGAATCCTCACCAAGCCGCCGAACCCTCTGCCACAGGTAAGGGATCCTCCGTTGGGTACTATTTCAATACGGTATGTCTACCACAGGGCATTACTGCAAATATAAAGGAAGAAATAAAGTCAGTTGGGAAATTTGATGATTGGATTGCATCATGCATTAGTTCAAGTTTTACTTGAGGGTGATGAGAAGAATAATACACTAACAGCACGTGAAATTACCTAAATAGGCACTTGAAGATACAGATGCTTTAACCATGTTGGCCCAGTGAGTACCATGGCCCTTATCTTATGTTTAGAAACTGAGGCCATAATCACAATGATGGCCACTTTACCATAGATTATGTGACATGTTGTTGTACTTCAGTGGAAGTTTCTGTAGTAAGGGAAGTATTAATTATAGATTGTGGAGGTGTGGCAGGTTAAAATTGCCCCAGTCGCCACATGGCTGACCTGTTTCTCATACTGGATTAATTGCTACTTTAATAGTTCCTCATACTAGATTAACTGCTACAAGGTGAAGGTGTGGTAGGTTCACAGTCCAGAAGATAATTTTGCCAGATGAATTCATACTAAACTGGTTGCCTGATGGTGGAAGTTTGGCTGTTTAACTGTGTTTTATACTGACCTAGTTGCCAGATGCATAATGAAGTAGTTGCTGGACGGTGGAAGTGTGGCTGGTTATGTGTGCTTTATACTGAATTGGTTGCTAGATGGTTGCATACTGGACAAGTTACCTGACAGTGGAAGTGATTGCTCAACTGTGTTTTATACTGAACTAGTTGCCAGATGGATGCATAATGGAATAGTTACCAGATAGTGGAATATGCGGCTGGTTAACTATGCTTTACACTAAAATAGTTGCAAGATGGTGGAAGTGTGCTTGATTACCCATGTTTTCTACTGAATTAGTTGCCAGGTGGGTGCATACTGGACTAGTTGGGGGGTAGTGGAAGTGGTTATCTCTGCCTTATACTAAACCACTTGCTAAGTGGGTGCATACTGGATTAGTCGCCAGATGGTGGAAGTCTGGTTGGTTAACTGAGCTTTATGCTGGACTAGTTGCCAAACATTGGAAGTGTGGTTGGTTAACTCTGTTTTTTTACTAAAAAAGTTGCCAGATGGCTGGATACAGTACTGGACTAGTTGCCAGATAGTGATAGTGTGACAGGTTAACTATTCTTTCTACTAAACTGGTTCCTAGATGGTTGCATACTAAACTAGTTATCAGACAGTGGAAGTGTGGTGAGTCAACTGTGTTTTAGACTGAACTAGTTGATGGTGGAAGTGCAGTTGGTTAAAATGTCTTTTATTATGAAGTAGGTGACTGAATACTGGAGTAGTTGCCAGATAATTGAAGTGCAGCTGGTCTGATCTGTGCTTTATACTAAACTAGTTGCTAGATTAATTCATACTGGACTAGTTGCCAGATACCAGTCCCTTATGCTGGATTATTTGCCAGATAGCTTGGTACTAGTGTGGCAGGTTAAAAGTCAGGCAGAATAACTGTTCTTTGTAGTAGACTAGGTGCCAGATTGTTGATGTGTGGTAGATGGAGGTACAGACTGGACATTTAGCAGCTACTATAGCTCCTGTTTAAGCTATTTTTGGTGATGTATTTTGTATTACTGGTTTTTGATCTGGCTGATGTACAAGGGTGGAATGTCAAGGAACAAAATACACTTTCTAAATGCTTAGAAATCTAAGGATAACATTCAAAAAACTTTCCTCACTTTCAGTATCCACATCTCCTTGCTGTCATAGTAAATGCTTTCTTATTTGGGCTTTATCGCATTCATAGTGGTCAGTGTGAGTGTGGGTTGTTTAGTACAGTAACTGTTCTGTAATTAGGAGAGGTCAAAAGCACAATGCGTCAGACCTAGAAAGACTTTCAGAGAAAGGCTCACCCCAGAAATGCCAACCTTTTGACCAACCTACGGCATCAAGAAATCCATGTCAAATGGATACTTCCAATCGAGTTACAACTGGCATTCATGTGAAATATTGAAATGGATCTCATTTTTTAAATGAAAAGCATTTCAGATGAGTTAAAAAATAATTTTTTGGTTCAACGAACTGCTATAAATACAGTATACTGTCAAAAGTATTTGTTCGCCTGCCTTCACATGCATATAAACTTGAGTAATATCCAGTTCTTAATCCATAGGGTTGAATATGATGTTGGCTCCGCCCCCTTTCCAGCTATAACAGCTTCAGCTCTTCTTGAAAGACTTTCCACAAGGTTTATTGTTTTTATGGGAATTTTTTACCATTCTTCCAGTAACGCATTTGTGACGTTGATGTTGGGAGAAGGCCTAGCTCACATTCGCCACTCTACTTTATCCCAAAGATGTTTTATCCACACAAAGTTCTTCCACACCAAACTCTCTCATCCATGTCTTTATGGACCTTGCTTTGTGCACTGGTGCGCATCATGTTGGAACAGGAAGTGGCCATTCCCAAAACAGTTACCAGAAAGTTGGAAAGCATGAAATTGTCCAATATGTCTTGGTATGCTGAAGCGTTAAGAGTTCCTTTTACTGGATGTTAAGGCTGAGCCCAACTCCTGAAAAACAACCCCATAAAAGTTCCAACTGCGCACCAGTTCCATAAAGACATGGATGAGCGAGTTTGGTATGAAAGAACTTGCCTGGTCTGCACAGAGTCCTGACCTCCACCCGATAGAACACCTTTGGGATGAATTAGAGTGAAGACTGTGAGCCAACATCAAGTCCAACATCAGTGTCTTACTTCACAAGTGCGCTTCTGGAAGAATGGTCAAAAATTCTAAACATTCTCGAAAGCCTTCATAGATGATTTAAGCCTTTTTAAGCTGCAAAGGGGGTGGGGCCAACATCATATTAAACCCTATAGATTAAAAATTGAATGTTCCTGAAGTTTATATGCATGTGAAGGCAGGGGAGCGATTACTTTTGGCAATATAGTGTATTTATTATAATGTAATTTAATTCAATTCAATTCAATTTAATTTGTATAGCGCTTTTAACAATTGACATTGTCGCAAAGCAGCTTTACACAATCAAAAGAACTATTTAAGTTTGTATGAGATGTGAATGTGTATGAATCACAATGATAAGACTGTCCCTGATGAGCAAGCCTAGGACGACGATGACCGTGGCAAGGAAAAACTCATTTTACTCATTTTAAATTTATCATGATATGATTATTATTGCCATTTCCGAATTCTCCCTGAACTCATATTTGTCCTACTGCCCAACTTCTTCTACCTCAAACACGCTCTGTGGGATCACAAAGGCCGGTGTTATAAATGCGAGCGATTGCGAAGCCCAGCGCACAGAACAGGAGTGGGGGGTTCTTTCTCCTAGACTTGCAGTTTTAGAATACCAATAGCCGAAAAGAGCTCATTGTGCGCCTTCTGGGCCAGTATGTGACGAGGGTGTGTGTGTGGATGCGGATCGTACGATTAAATGTACCCATTGTGGAACGTGCGTGGAGCACAGTGGGACCAGTGTAAGGGACGGATTGTCAGTGCCAGGCCGACTCGAGCCACTCTGGTGCAGCTGGACTCACAACTGACACAAAACCCCTACTGATCCTTGGGATACGCTCGCGCACTAACACAAGCATCCGATCACGCGTCAAGAAGAAATCACGTTCTGCAGATCCTTGCTAATATTGCCAGAAGAGTGAGCTAACGTTCTATCAAACTGTACGTAATGAACATGTGGTATGGAGTTTCTGTTATTACCATTAATATTTATGGATCGTGTCTCATTAATGGGTAAAATTCTATTAACATTGTGAAACTCCAGTATGAATCTCATTCAGAAGCTACCATGGTAGCAAGAAGATAGTATAACTAGTATCACCACAGTGTCTCCAAAATCAAAATAAATGTTTAATGTTTAATGCATTTAACGTGGTAAAATGTTGCAGTTCCTCTATAGACCATAGATCGAACTGGCACATATCATATCAGCTAGTCCCCGTTGATACTTGTCCCTTATAACTTATGCAGTTTGTCTTTTAAAGGTAGATGTAAAAGTTACATGAGTTCAACTATCGCTCCATCGTCCATCCTTTTGGCTTTTAAAGGTCCTGATAAAAAACTTCAACACTGGCATGACGCCAAGGATAAATGAGGTCATAGCAGACACAGAGGTCAAAGAGAGAGTGCTATATACAGCCACTAAGTCCAAAAACACAGAAAATGTCCAACAAATGATGAAAGTTCACCATTTTTCTGTGCTTTCTCTGACGCACAAACCGAATTCAAATATATGTAAAATTCCAATCTGAGCTTTTAGTGCTCGGAATTTGAATGAGCTATATGGATTTTTGAGGCTATGCATGTTGCGTAATATGTAATGTGGTCTGTGTGTGTGTTCAGGAGTTTGCAGCCTGGGTGAATGACACGGACAAACACGGGTTTGTGGTGGTGTCGTTCGGCGCAGGGGTGAAGTACCTCTCAGATGACATCAGTTACAAGCTGGCCGGAGCGCTAAGGCGTCTACCTCAAAAAGTCATCTGGAGGTAAGACTACTGCTCCCTGGAAAAGATTATCATTATGACTATTATGATTATTATTAATATTATAGCACTACAATGTGAGGAACATTATTAACATATCCCGACCATTCAGGTTTGAGAATTCAGCGTCACTTTGCTCTAAATCTACATAATGCAGTCATATATGGTCATAGAAAAAAAGTACACTCTCTTTGGATTATTATGTCTCTTTTTATT
>JAOTRS010000033.1:9146089-9160468 GCA_028565755.1 Dinotopterus cunningtoni
TTTTTACTATAAATTGTTGATGTTTATAACTTCTGCATTATTAAGACTGTTCAAAGCATTTTCTAAATAAATGTTTGTACATCCAGAAAAAAAAATCAAATGTACTTGGCTTTATGCCCAAATGCAGGTTGGTTAAAGGATATTTTATTTTTGTCGCCATTGTTGCGGTTTATGTCTGCAGTACACATTTCAGTCACAGGGTTAGACTACCGCTGTCACGGTTTCTGTCATAATTCCATTTGCAGTTAGAGTAGAGGAAATAAAAATAATCAGATAGTCTGTGAACTCCACCTAAAAACAAAATTAAAATTTTCAGTAACACATGCATATGAAGTTGTGGGGCATTGATGGCTCAGTGGTAGGTTTCTCGCCTACCATGTGGAAGGCCCGGGTCCGATTCCCAGCCAACGCTCAAACCCCAGTCACTATATGCAGTGCCGGTCCCAAGCCCAGATAATATGGAAGGGTTGCGTCAGGAAGGGCATCCAAAGTAAAGCCTGTTCCAAGTTGTCGTGCGGATTTCCAGTTGTTTACCTAGCCTACACTGTAAATGTTATAATTTTATTGACAATGGAACAGTGAATTTCTACCAAAAAAGCTTTGTGTGTGCTGTCAGTTTTTTCTTTCTACCAGTGCTATTGAGGAAGGTTGTAAATTGCCCAGCAGGTGGGGTCATGTCCCTCTTCTTTCTCTTCTCACCAGCAGCTAAGCAAAGAGTCATGTTACTCTACAGTAAGAAATTCAACATTGTCCTTCCTAAGTTCAAAAGAGACTTGTGGTAATACTTGAGCCTGGTTGTTTTTGTGTTTTGTTTTCTATTTTACATTCCTGTCAGCTGGTGGCACTGTGACATAGTCACCTTGCACCTCAAAGGTTGAGGGTTCGAGTCCCACCTCTATGTCCGTGGGTTGCGTTTTTTCCCAGTGCTTGGAGGTTTTCCTCTGGGTAGCCTGGTTTCCTACCACAGTTCAAAGACATGTATATTTAGGTTAATTGGCGTTCCCAAATTCCTCGTTGTGTGTGTGCACTGCAATGGATTGGCACCCTGTCCATAGAGTACCCCGCCCCATGCCCTGGGTTAGGCTCCAGACCAACGCGACCCTATTCACAACAAGTGGTATGTAAGATGAATAAAAAAAAAAACAATTAATTCCTGTCAGCATTCACTTACAGTATGTCCTCCCCTTCAATATCTGACATAAATCTGACTATATAACCAAGATATAACTTTTACACACTGCACCACAATAGAAGGGGATCAAGCAGTGTTTAAAAAGTTTGCACATGAATAAGTATATACGTGCGTGTCTTTGCTATAGAACACTTGCGTGTATGTGGTCGCTCACACAGCAGGGAGGAGGGGCGGATTAACCGAAATGGGATTTCTCTGTTCTCTGCTCCTGTGGCTTGCACTGGGGTCCGTTATCTAAAGCTGCTTTTTACACCCTGCAGATTCTTTCATTAGGGCCCTCATTTCCATCTCCTGCTCCGTCTCGTTCGCTCTGCCGGCTCTTTCATGTAGCATCAGGATGAAGAGCACTCTCCAAAGAAAGCCTAGGTAGGGAATTATCTAACGTGGTATAATACAGCCAGAGAGCGAAATGGAGGAGAGAGAGATCTACTTTCTGACAGTCAACAGAAAAGAAAGTGCCCAAGCTAATAAATGAGTTATAGCCTGAATGGAGGATTTAAGTCGCAAAATGATTGTGTGTCTAGTTGTCTTCTTAACGCATTAAGAAAAAATGGACATTACAATAGAGATGTTCGTAGAGTTTGAATATGTGAAGTGCATGAAATGTCCAACAACTTGCCCAACAACAACAGGTTGCTTATTTCCGTTCCTTCTTGATGAGTATAACATTGTCAAGTGGTCAAGTGTATCAACACTACTTTTTTTACGCTGCATGTCGTAAAGTAGATGAGTTACAGCTTTCTGGCATCAGTCTTTAACTGTTGCATAATAATGCAGTCTGGACAATATAAGGGCTGATCTTTTGCATATGATACCAAAGTTGGTTAATCCTTAAGCCAACAATTAGGGTCTAAAATACTACACTGTTTGCACTGGAATCCCTGGTTTATTGGATCGAATTCCAATGAAATACTTTGACAAGAGGTCCTTACAGGAGGTCTTCACCTAACTTTCAATCCAATTAAATTGTATTTATATAACACTTTTAACACTGGTCATTATCACAAAGAAGAAAACAGAAACAGAAACCAAAAAAAAACAACAACAAAATGGAAGTTTTAAAAATGTGAGGAAATATGCTTAAATTTTAGTTTGTCTCTGAGGAATAAGTCGGGCGATAGTGGAAAGGAAAAACTTCCTAAGATTGCAATAGGAAGAAAACCTTGAGAGGAAACAGACTCAAAAGGGAACCCATCCTCATTTGGTGATAACAGATTGTTAACTCATTAACAAAATGAGCAACCTGTCCCAAATCATGCTATTCACTATATTGATGACCCAGGTGCTCTTCACCCTTAAATAAATAGCTAGTGTCAGATGTACTAGTTTCAGTGGTGTTCTAGGATCCACAAAAATTCCAGTTCAAGATGAATATACACCAATCAGCTATAACAATAAAACCACCTCCTTAATATGGTATAGGTGCCACCAAAATAGCACAAGACCTTCGGAGGTGTGCTGTGGTACCAAGATGTTATCAGCATACCCTTTAAGTTCTTTAAGTTGTAAAGTGGAGGTGGAGCCTCCAATGGATTAGAATTATTTCTTCTAGATCTAGGAAATTTTAAGGCAGAGGCAACACCTTAACCTCTTTGTCATGTTTCCTTTACCATTCCTAATCACCTTTTGCAGTGTGGCAGGGTTTATCATCCTGCTGAATGAGGCCACTGACATTAGGGAATACTGTTGGCCGAAGGGGAGTTCTTGGTCAGCAACAGAGTTTGCAAATGTGTATTAAAGTAATATCTACATAAATGCCAGTATGCAATGTTTCCCATCAGACCATTCTTTAGAGCATCATATGGCATCTGTTGGCTTGCCTTTTTTCCATATTGCATCCTACTGCCATCTCTTCCCCAGGTAAGCGACGTACACATGATTTTAAAAATAACCTATGCTTCCTAAGAACAGACCACATTCTTCAATTGCTCTGTGGTCCAGTTTTAATGGTGGACCGGGGTCAGCATGGTCACTTTGACTAGTCTGCAGCTCCAAAACCCCATACACCCCAAGCTCTGTATCTCTCACTGTGTGTTCTGACACCTTATTTATTAGAGCCAGCATTAACTTTTTCAACTCTGCAGTGGGATCAGACCAGAAAGGCTAGCTTCCACTACCCAAGTACATCATTGTTAATGGTTCACAGGTTGCCCTTTCTTGGAGTACTTTTGGTAGATACTAACCACTGCATACCAGAAAAACCCAAAAGACCTATTGTTTTGGAGATGTTCTGACCAAGTTGTTTAGCTATTACAAATTGGCCATTGTCAAAGTCACTCTTATCCTTATTTTTCACTACCATTTTCTGTTATTTTACTTTTCATAGGGTTGACCAAGATTGCTTGTTGTGCAATTGCCTTGAAAACTTGATTGTGTTTGTCAGTGTACAGTAGACCCATGAAATGGAAGGGAACCCTTAAAAACCCATGGATACCTTATACAAAATCTGGTAAAGATCTTGCAGTTTGCTTATCACTCACTTGACCAAACTACTAAACACTCCAATCTACAATCAGCTAGGATTGGGCTTATAAGCAGTTCAGATATTTATAAGCAATAAAGCTTGTACTCAGATATATCTCATTTGAGCTAATCTATGTTATCCAACATGCAAGACATATCACAGGGAATAATGTCCCCCGCAACAACGACATGTATTGCTACTTTCTTGTTGTTGAGAAGGTTTTTTTTTTTTCTGAGGTTACTTTCATGTGTTTAACATGGGTTGCATTTTAGAGTTTTATGCATTTCCTGGTAATGGCCTGATTTTTTTTACGAGATCAGCAGCGGTGTGGCAATGTTTAACGGGACACTAATACGGCAGGACACGGAGGTTAAACACACTCATCTATTCACCTGCCATCACCGTCTCTGTTCCGCTCTGTGAGACTGCGCCGCACGTAATTAGGCACACCGAGGCCAGGAGCGCGGTAAATTAATTCTCAAAACAAACAATGCTGCTCCACCTGCAGTGAGGAGGCAATGCTAATCATAAAATGTGCACGTCCATACGAGATGGTTCATATCAAGGCTTTAATTTGTGTGTGTTTCGGGGAAAAATTGCATAAAATGTAATATTTTGATGGCAATGTTTAGCTCATTCTCAGTCCTGCTGTGTTTCTTCTCTCACACACATAATAGGCATGTTTCTCAGAGCTACATTTAAGCCAAGTAAATAAACCCATGGAAAAAGCAAGTGAATAAAAGTCCAGATTTAACTTGGCAAAATGGCAGCAGTTCTGTGTACTGTGCTTAATCTTTGTTCATCCTGTTCCTTTAACTCGTGGATCTAGCATGACAGGAAGTACATGGAGAAAAATTAGAGAGGAGTGCTTTTAGATTTATAACCTGAGCAGAGCGAGGTCTGAACTACCTGCCATTTTACAATAATGAGGAGTCTGATAATGGTTATGGCTACTTTTAAAATCTGTTCATGGTTGTATTTTCAGCTCTGATCTCCAGACTAAAGTAAACAGTAGTCGGTAATTTAGTCAAAGACAGCCTTGATCTAACCACCAACTGGGGGAAGTGATATAAATTCACAATTGTTCTTCGACAGTTCACGTTAGGACTAATAGAAAGAGAGAAAATAAACTCAAATTACTAGCATAAAGACACAGGTTAGATGCATTTTAATTAGACAGAACTTGCATACTGTACATGTTAATATACACTTATTGTTTTAAAGTAGAGCTCTTGGACCACTTCGGGAGTTTCAGTCCAAGCCCACCTTGATTACCTTGAACGTAAAATGATTACGTTCAGTATCAATTTGTGATAAGTTAAGTTAAGTCAAGTCATGTAGTCAAGTAGGCTTTTATTGTTATTTCAACCATATACAGTTCAGTACACAGTGAAGCGAAACAACGTTCCTCCAGGACCAATGTGCTACATACAACATAAATTTAACAACATAAATTAACAAAAACTAACTAGATAACTAAGAACCTAATTAGCCGGCTAGCTGAGACAAGACAGATTGACATGACAACATGAATTAACAACAAAAATTAACAGAAAAACTAACTAGCTAACTTCGAGACCTAATTAGCTGGCTATAGCTGGGACAAGACAGATTTACATTTTAGGTTAAACAGAGACCTTTTTATGAAAAAAAAAAAAACACAATGTAAGGTGCACGTGCAAATAGTCTTTTTTTTATACCGCATCATCTTTGAATTCTTGATTCTGATTGGTCATATCGTTTTGAATCATTTAAATTTTTAACGATAATACAGTAGCTCCAGCAACAATGCTCATATCTAATATCTGATTGTTTACCATAGTAACAGTATAATTATTTATGTGATAAAGTTTTATTTATGGAAGGTGTTTAAAGTGTAGGCGCCACGGTGGGGTAGTGGTTAGCACTGTCGCCTCGCACCTCTAGGTTCTAGGTTCGATTCATGTCTGTGTGCATGGTGGGTTTCCTCTGGGTACTCCGGTTTCCTCCCACAGTCCAAAGACGTGTAGATTAGGCTAATTAGCATTCACAAATTAGTGGGTTTCCACCAGTTACTCCGGTTTCCTCAAACAGTTCAAAGACATGCAGATTAGGCTAATTGGCATTTCCAAATTGCCCGTAGTGTGTAAGTCTGTGTGCCCTGCAATGGATTGGCACCCTGTACAGGGTGTACCCCACAGCATGCCCCAAGACCCTGAGATAGGCTCCAGGCCCCCTGCAACCCTGAATCCAGAATAAAGCGATATAGACGATTAGTGAGTGAGTGAGTGTTTTCAGTGTCGTTTTACAATATGAGAAAGTCTTCAATTTGGAGGACATGACGTATCCTATCCTGGTTTTTATTGAAAGAAAAAAAAAAAGAAAAAAATGCTGGTGAGAAATGTACTACAGCTACATCTGTAGCTACAGAAATGAAGTTGTCGTTTGGACATTCCACAATAATAATTGCAGCCTTAAATGGGTAAAAAGTAATAGCGCCCACACTTAAAATGTCCTTCATTAATCATTAAATACAGTACTTTAATTTAGATCTTCCTTCAGTATCCAGTATCCAGACGGCTTAGTGATTAGCACTGTTGCCTTGCAACTACAGGATCCAGGTTCAATTCCTGCCTGAGTGCATGTTTGCATGTTCTTCCTGTGCTTGGCTGGTTTCCTCCAGGCACTCCGGTTTCCTCCCATAGGCTAAAGACATGCAGATTATGCTAATTGGCTTTTCTAAATTGCTTGTAGTGTGTGAATGCGCGAGTGTGTGCCAATTCATACAATAGATTGGCACCCTGGCCAGGGTGCATCCCGCCTCATGCTCCAAGTCTGCCCCTGCAACCCTGTACACAGGACAAGGCGGTATAGACGATGAGTGAGTAAGTGAGTGAGTAAACCGTATCCAAATCTCTGCTGTATGATTTAAGATGATTTAAGATGTATAACTATTTTAAGATGTATAACTATGGCTATAAGCTGTCAGCTATCTGTTAAAAATCAGGTGTAAATTAATCCAGAACTACATCACAATCATGATGAAGAAAAACAACATCTTACACACACACACATCTATCTAACTGGTAATTAGTGTTAGATACTCACTGTCCTAGGATTTTTTCTAAACCTATCACGTGAGAAGCTTCTCAATAACACGTGTCTCTGTATTTTTGGAACAGAAGCTGAGGGGATGTCACAGCTGCCTGTCATGTTCCATCAGGGCAGATGTTTCTTTTTCTGGACGACGCTGTCAGATATTTCTGGTTTGGGCATTTAATTGATAGAAAACGCTCTCAGTGGCGAGACATTCTATAACGGCTTTTCCTTGAGTGTATCACATCAGAAGGTGTTGATTTATTGTTCGTAACAGCTCTGGAAGTAGTTCAGGCTCCAAGGCTTATATTAACACATTATTTCAAGTATAATTTCTAAAGTAACTTTCCGTGGATGTGTACTGTATGGCGGACACTTCACATTTTAATCTTTTAAATTTGAAATGTGGGTGTTTAACAATGAAAAGGGTATAATAGTTGATACTGTAAACTTCTTCATGTTTTAAGTTTCTTGGATGAGTGTTTTGTTAAAGTAAGTTTTCCACCATAAGTGGGCGTCAGGGCAGACGTATTTCTGATTTATTGTTACGATTGCAGGCTACTGTGTTTCCACTGCCTGGGCCAAAAAAAAAAGTTGCCAGTTGGATTTAAGAGCTTTTGATTAGATAAGTACTGCAGTGTTTACTGTGTTTCAGTTGGAACCAATTCTTTTCCACATGCACAGTGCAAAAGCACTTACAGGATTGAAACTAAACAGCTGTATGGCCATAAGAAATAGAGAAGTTTTCCTCACCCATCACAACATCTACAAGACATCAAATGTCATGATGTTGCATAAGGTTGTTGAAACAAGGCCATTGGTGAATTCACACCAAAATCAGTGCTAAGGTGCTCCAAAAATTTGGAATGAGTGACTTTATTTTTCGTCTTTGCCCACACTTTACATTTAGGCATTTTGGTAGACGCCCTTAATCAGAGCGACTTACATTATCATCTCATTATACATCTGAGCAGTTGAGAGTTAAGGGCCTTGCTCAAGGGTCCAACAGGGACAGTTTGGTGGTTGTGGGATTTGAACCTGGGACCTTCCAAACCATAGTCCAATGCCTTAACCACTGAGCTTTTAAAGTGAAAAAAGGGTGGGTGATGGAATCACTCACTTACACATCATCTATACTGCTTAATCCTGTATTCAGGGTCGCAGAGGACCTGGAGCCTATCCCAGGGGGGTTAGGGCACGAGGGGGGTACACCCTGGGCAGGGTGCCAATCCATCACAGGGGACACACATACACACATTCACACACTCATTCGCACACTATGGGCAATTTGGGAACGCAAATTAGCCTAATGTGCGGGTCTTTGGACTGTGGTAGGAAAACAGAGTACAAGGAGGAAACCCACCAAACACATGGGAGAACATGCAAACTCCATGCACACAGAAATGTTTGGGAATCGAGCCTGGCGGAGAAACAAACCGGACCCTGGAGGTGCAAGGTGACATTGCTAACCACTTGATGGTTATATATAGATGTTTTGTAGATGTTCTACATTATACATGTGAACATACTGTATATTGATTATTTTCCTAAAAAAACTTTTTTGTGGTTCATGATTTTTTAAAGTAGATAGTCATAGACATCCAATCCTTTTTTTTCTGACCACCAAGAATAAAGTCTTTCAGTAGGAAATTCTTAGCAATCACTTTCAAGATCAGCCTTATTTGTTTTTCCATTACGCCTACAGAATTATTATCCCACTGATGAGGATTGATGTGCTTTATTGTTCTAATCCTTGAGATGTGTGTGTGTGTCTTGGGGTCTACAGATGTGTACGCATTACGGCAAAAAAAATAAAAAATTCATGTCGCAGACACAGTTCCACATTTCAGCCCATCTTGGGCTCCCAACTGTTTACCGCCAGTGGGTTTCATGCAGGGGAGTAAAATAGGATCCCATTTGCAGGCTTGAACATTTGGCTGACGTGAGCGAACCATCTGGGAGCTAATCTATGTTTTGTTTCCTATGTACTGTTTGTGCAGAATCGAAATGAACCGCTAATCTGAACAAAGAGCTTGTAAGATCTCCAGATCGCAGTTTCACATGAACCAAAGTCATTCATTAGCGTCCAAGCTGACATTACAGTTGAATTAATTCCACACACAAACCCGATACAGTGCTTTAGTACTTCGATGCCGCCGCCATCATTTTTGCTTATCATGAAAACGCTCGTGCTGGAAAGTTTGTCCAGCAAATTAACCCCCAAATGGGGGGAACAAAAAGTGCAATAGTGTCTTAAAAAGATGGCACTGGCTCGTTGATTTTCTGGTTGATTATAACAAGGCAGATAGAATCATTCTATTACATGGTTTTTTCGCTAACCGTAACAGCTGTATGATTTCAAAATTATACATCAGATATGTTTTCTCAATAGAAGAGAAAAGAAAGAGAGATGGAGAATGCAAGATGCGTATGATATAGCGTGGCAATATTAAAGTCTAGATTTCATACCACTCAAGAAAATATGAGAGGAAAACTAATCCGTGAATGGGTTTATGAGCAAAGCAATAATAATGATTGAAATGAAATGCTGATTTGAGGGCAGGAAAAAAAAATAAAAGCACTTTTGAATGTTTGAAATCCTGCTGTAATTTACCTTGTCATTAGTTTTTTTCCGAATGAGTTCAGTAGCTCATATTTCTGCTCCTTGCTTTATTGACAAGCTGTCAAACATGGCTGCCAAGACGGATGCCGTGTCACCTTGAAGGCAAATCACATGCAACACAGGTGTCAATCCATGTGTGTGTGTGTGTATGTGTGTGTGTTCAGCTACGTAGTATATCATTCCGGTCAAACTCAGTTTGTCCAAGCTTTAGCACTAGATGTCCCATCAATCTTGTGATTTTTGTAGCCGTACCCATAAAATTATTCATTTACTACATGCAGTTTATCTTATTTCCAAGACGATAAATATTATTTATGTAAATGGACGTACGAAAGCTCTTCACGTGCTTGGCCAAGTTAGAGAAATCAATCATTCCTGAAATCGGTTAATACGACGAGCAGACCCAACCACTTGTAGTATCGTCGTCCCATTTTAATGGAAGATTAGCATTTGGTATAGATGTGCATTTCCATGCTTGGTTTACATTTTAGAAGAAAAAAAAAAGATTTGTTTTTGCTGAACATCTGTAATTAAATAAGCCTACCTCAGCAGTCTGACAAACGCTAGCTAGTTCTAAGTTTCAGTGCATGCCTTTTCATACCGTACTCCAAACATCCTGCTTAACCAGAAAAATACCAGGTATCACAGTTCACCTTTGAAATTAAACTCAAGTCTAATATTAAAGATATGTATGTATGCATACTACAGCATATGATGAGGTTCTTAAAAACCACGCTTTGCAACCATGATGACAAGAAAAGCATCTCATTCAGAGTGATGTGCCGAAACTTTATGCAAAAGTGCTCCAAGAGCAGAAAACCATTTTGGAATCGACTCAAATTCGGATCACTGGATATGCATGCTTGGTGATTGGAAAAAAACAACCATAACCTGGTCTGATAAGTCTTGAATTTCTTCTGCAGATAGTAGAAACGGAATTCGGCACAGACAGCAAGAATCCATTGAGCCAAAACCTGCTGGTGGACATATGTGGGATTCTGTGGGTTTCTGGGCATGGTTTGGGCTAGAGTTCTTACGGTAAATAATGTAGCATTTAGATGGAGTCTGAATTGCCCAGACTTTTTATTAGATGTCATAGCACAAGTGGCGTGTAAAAATATCCAATCCATCCATCATCCATCTAGGAACCTCCGAGTCCAACTAGGGACTGTGGTGGGCAATAGTGACCAATGTATTTATTCCCATTTGTATGACTTTGATCAACATTCACACACTCTTTCACACACCACTGGCATTTTGGGAACACCAATTAGCCTAATCTGCATGTCTTTGGACTGTGGGAGGAAACCGGAGAACCCGGAGGAAACCCACCAAGCACGGAGAGAACATGCACACTCCATGCACAGTCTAAGCCACCGTGCCACCAAAAATATCCAGTAAAGGATTTTAAAAGCTGTTACTGGAGATTCCGGGTAGATTGCATTATTTAGGAGTCTAAATGGGCATCGTAACTTGTTTTAAATCACGCACACACACAGTTTAACAGTTAATACCAACCTGTGTCTTGGCAGAGCTGCAGTGTGAATTTTAAAAAGGCTAAGACAGGAAGAAGAGAAGAGAAGAGAAGAGGGGGGAGCTGAGAGCAGGGAGAAAGAGAGAGAAAGAGAGAAGCTATCTGACAGCTTAAATGAATACAAACGATACAGAAAACAAAATGACTATGGATGCATGCGTGACTGCACACGTGACCATCCGACCCAGTGTAAAATGCCAAAACTGTCACTGAACACTTGTGAGGATAGCAAACACTCAAATCCTCGAATGACTACGGCTTCACTTCCCTCGGTGAGATTTAGACAAGGAGGTTTCATCGCCAGTGGGTTGCTGTATTTGGAAAACTCGATTGCACTGCTTTATCAAGCACTTCAGTCTCGGCCTTACAAAGGTGGCAGGGAGTAAGCATGATATTAAACTCTTTTACAATGTACAAAGAAAACTGATTATCAGCATCACCCACATCAAGCTCGGTCTCGTCACGTCAAAGGTTGCTGACGTGTTGTACTGTAACACTACTGTACAGTATATTGCAGTCGGCCCTGTTTGTCTGCCCACTGATTCTCATCGATACTTCATACATTATACAACAGATATTTCTTTAAAAAAAAAAAGAAATAAAAAACTAGGTAAGATTATACAATGCAAACAAGACTGCCAAACTCTTGTCTTCCTACACACACACACAAACACACATGGTAGGAACAAGATTGGGGGCACGAAGTTTAATAGCAGCTCAGAGAGACTTGGCGAGAGCAGCTTTTTTTCTGCAGAGAACTAGCTGCAGTGTATTAGCGAAGTGTACAGGAGAGCAATTTTATTCACTTCAAATTAGGAGCGAATGGAGCCCAGAAGAACTCGCCAAAGTGACCCCCTCGGTGCTGTGAGAAAGTAAAGGGTCCGGAGTCTAAATGCACAACCAAGTAATTCCATCAGTTATCAAAAACCCATTTTGTCAAATAGCATTACTCAAGCCAAATTACCTTCATTACACTCATTCTTTTCTAATGCCAATAAAGTTTGCTCCTACTGACTGAAAGCGGCAGGGACAGGAATGTTGAACATGTAATGGACTGTACTAAAGGAGGGAATATCAGTTGTTGAAGCTGTTAACTGTTAACACTGTGTGTGACGTGTGTAGGGAAAGGTAATGATGTGTGACTGATATAGTGTATTTAGAATTCTCACATACACTGATCTCAGACTTGTAACTCATTTTTTAAATATTAAAAGCTCAAATAATTGACTCGCAGCTCACCTCAGACATTAAAACTTATGACTTGCTTTAAATGTCAAAGTGTATGACTCATATCTCAACTTTGCTTCAGATATTAAAATTTCATGACTCATAACTCGACTTGGATAGTAAAGCTTGTGACTCATAGCTTGACTCGGACATTAAAGCTTATGACTCATAACTTGACTCTGACATTAAATCTTATGACCCACAACTCGACTCAAACATTAAAGCTTGTGACTCATACAGTACCTCGACTCGGACCTTAAAGCTTTTGACTCACAACTCGTCTTGGGCATTAAAGCTTATGACACATGATCGTACTTATAGCTTGACTCAAATAATAAAGCTTGTGACTCATAACTTGACTCGGACATTAAAGCTTATGACCCACAATTCGACTCGGACATTAAAGCTTATGACTCAACTTAGATTTTAAAGATTATGACTCACAACTGTACTTATAGCTTGACTCAGATATTAAAACTTGTGACTCTTGTAACTTTACTCAGATAATAAAGCTTGTGACTCACACCTCTATTCAGATATTAAAGCATATGACTGACAACTCGACTCAGATATTAAAGTTTGTGACTCATAACTCGTCTCAGGCATTGAAGCTTATGACTCATAAATCTATTCAGACATTACAGCTTATGACTCACAATTGTACTCAGATATTAAAGCTTGTGACTCATAACTTGACTTGGACATTAAAGCTTGTGACTCATAACTCGGCGCTACAGATCATATCCGACCTCTGAAGTAGATCACTGTTTAGCTCCATCATTATCGGTGCCGTCAGTCTTGTTCAAAATCTCAGTGTGCACATAGCACGTGTCAATCTCACTCCCATTCTCTAACATGAGAGTTCTGCTCTTACATTTTTTTTCTAATATCAAATAATATTGGGTATAGTATAAATGTTAACATTGTTCTCCTATTCTCTCTTATTTAATGGCATCTCACAAACCCAGTACTTACATTTCTGCCACGTGCTGTATCGGAGAGTGTAAATGTAAAAGAGAGAATAAAAGTGGTGACTTGAACTAACAAGGATATAAAAAAGACGCTCAGGCTGGCTTCATGTTGTAAAAATAATCAGGGTACAAACAGCTCCGGTTCATAATGTGTGTGTACTGTTTGTAATGTTTGTCAAGTGGGAGTGAGGGGATTGTCACAGGAATGAAAGATGAAGTTTACCAGTCCCACAGTAGGGGAGGCCAAGCTGCCGTGCACACCTGTCTGTGTTTACTAGAGCTTGAGTTGTAAATAAGTGCACATGTTGTTAATAGGCCTGATTAAAGGACAGCCATGTGCAGCCACTTCAAATGCTTGTATGCAACAGGATGCAGATTGGGTTGTGTGTTTAACTTCACAGCACAACGTTGGTGAGTAATAGTGATGGGTCGTTCATGAACGATTCGTTCTTTTTAAACGAGTCTTTAATGTGACTCAGAAGAACGCGCATGCACAAAGCATTACACAGGAAACAGAATTGAATGGTTCTTCTCATGAGTCTTCTCGTCCTAATTGTTCTTTTGTCATGTGACTCCCATAGACACTATGCAGTGCAATAGATTCAAAAGAATGAACGACTCGGACCAGAAGATATGAGAGATGAGCTACTCATTCTGTTTATTATAATATGTCCTGAGCTGCATTGTAATATTTTCATTACTGGAACTATAGCCAAAATTTGTGTATGTAGACGTATGTAGACCTGTTTTATTTTATTTCTGATCAAAAGAATGAAATGAACTGAATGACTCAAAAAAAGATTCATTCATTTTGATGAACGAGATTCAAAGAACCGAGTCACTGAAATGATTCAAACTTCCCATAGCTAGTGAGTGCTCGATTCTGATTGGTAAAAAGGTGTTGATCAATTGACTATAATTTCTATAAAATCTGTATAAATCTGAATTTAAATAGTAGGCTGTTTGGAGTCTTCAGAAACTTTTTGTCGTATTTTTTTCTAACTTAAGTGACAATGTATAGTAACCATGGTAAACCTGAAGCTTTCACACAGTTGCCATGGCAGCGGCAGCCCTTAGCAACCTATCTCGCACACAAGCATGCACATCCAGAACTTAAGTAAAGTTAAATTATGACATGCACATATTACTGTCTCTGTTATAATGATGATAATCATACTGCTGTGGAAGTTATTAAAACTTAAGCAATCTTACAAATAAGCATTATGTATGCACTGGAGTGAACTATTATGATCAATTCTAAACCCTTCTTCATCAGTTCTGTATTATTGTTAG
>JAOTRS010000033.1:9160568-9171212 GCA_028565755.1 Dinotopterus cunningtoni
CATTTTACATTTACAGGTGTGTAACCATCAGTTTTCTTGTGCAGAGGGGACAGAGTCAATTGCCCTATTAATGCTACTACAACTATGGTACAAAAAAGACTGTCCATCATTACTTTAAGAAATGAAGGCTAGTCAATTAAAAAAATCTCGAGAACTTTGAATGTGCAAGTGCCGTTACCAAAACCATCAATGATGAAACTGGCTCTCATGAGTAAAGTAAGACGAAAAGGCTACCTATGCTGCAGAGGATAAGTTTACTATAATTACCAGCCTCGGGGGTCAATTCCCAGCCAGGTTCAATTCCTGCCTCTGTGTGTGGAGTTTGCATGTTTTCCCCATTCTTGGTGGGTTTGCTCTGGGTAATCAGGTTTCCTCCCACAGTCCAAAGACGTGCAGATTAGGCCCAAAATTGGAGTACCCAAAATTGCCCATAGTATGTAAATAAGCAAGTGAGCATGTGAGTGTTTGTGTCCAGTAATGGACTGGCACCCTGTCCAGGGTGTACCCTGCCTCCTGTATATGTAGGCTCTAGGTACCCTGCGACCATGTACCATGTAGAATTAAGCAGTATAGACAGTGAGTGAGTGAAAAAAACAGCGAATAACAGCACCTCAGGTTAGAGCCCACATAAATGCTTCTTAGAATTCAAGTGGCAGGCATATTTCAACATCCACTGTTCAGAGGAGACTGCATGAGTCAAGCCTTTATGGTTAAATTGCAGCAAAGAAACCATAACTTTGGTAGAACAACAAGCAGAAAACACTTGCTTTGACCATGAAATGCAAGGACTGTAGGTCAGTGGTAAACTGTCCTTTGGTCTGAAGTCCAAATGTAAGGTTATTTTTGGTTCTTACCATCTAGTATATACAGTATTATGTAGCGGTTTGGCAAGGTTGAGTAAAACATTGGCAACAAGTTTCACAAAAATGCAATGCTTTTTCCTTCTTAATACAGTAAATTGTCACATTTGAAGTCTCAGTAGCTCTACGGGGATGCCCAAGGCAGGGGTGCGAGTCCAGCTGGCGTAGTAAGTTGTGCATTGAGTCCTTGTGGTCGCTGTGTGGTGAGCAGAGTGGTGCAGAAGTCACTTTGGATGGAGGGGACATGCTGCAGACTACTTTCTCTGTGGCAAAGTATTTCAGGAATTCTTAGAGTCTGTGGGCACATGAGGCAAACATGAATGTGTGTACCAAAAGAACCTACTCACTAGACTGGGCTTCCATGCACTTTTATAGACTGTGCATGACCGCCGAGATGGTAGGCAATAATCAGCATCCAAGCCTGGTGAGCTAGGGCGCTCCTCCCATCCCCTGCACACAGTGGAGCTGTCCAACATTCCAAAATGTCTGTGATTCTTCTTTGTTGTGTTTGAGCTGTCCAAACTAAAGGGGCAACAGGACAATGACCCCAAATACACCTCTAGGTTAAATAAGAGCCATTTGACTAAGAATGAGAGTAATGACCTGGCCTTCTGTGTGTCTAAACTGAAATTATGTTTTGTATGGTTTCTCAATAAGATGTCATAAAATTGTTATAAACTTTGTGCAGAATATTAACTTATCATGAAGTTGTTTATAAATTGTCATAATTAGTAGAATTTTCATTCTTTCCATCATTGTAGTTTCATGAAATTGCTCGCTCAATTTTTTTGTATGGACTCTTGATATGGTCATTTCTATATTATAAAACTATAATGACTTGTGTAAACTTTGTCCTCACAATATCATACAATTCTTCTAATCTTTGTGTTAATGTGTTCATTACAAGGGTGTGAAATTGTGGCAAGTTTCCTGCAAACTCTTTCATTACGGTGCCGCAGTATGTCACGTTTTATATGTGTTCTGTCATCGGCGTGTCATAAATGCTGACAGATTTTGTGCACACTGTGTCATTGTGGTGTCATGAAATTCTGACAAATGTACAAATTTGTTGTTGTATCAGCTATACACCAAAATTGACTAAATCGGTTTTTAGGGCATCTGACGCATGCTTTAATTTTATACGATTTTATAAATTAATGTGTAAAATTGTGTGTGAATTTGTATATGTGTGTGTGTGCCCTGTGATGGACTAGCACCCTGTCCAGGTGTACCCCACCTCATGCCCTATTGGCTCCTGATTGTATAAAGCGGTATATACAATGAGTGAGTAAGAAAGAGAAAGAATATATGGTGTTTCTAACAAATGAAAGTTTTTTGTTGAAATCTTTTACTCCGGCATGAATTTTGTTTTTTAAAAAACATGTCTGGCTTCTCGTAATAACCATCTGCTATTTTGTAAAAATGTAATGTCCATTTCTACTAATTGACAAGTTCATGATTGGTCTTACATGCGTGACTGTGGACTTTGTTTCTTGGAATTAGAAAAGGGGGGAAAATTGTGCAAAGCAAAGGTCAAAAGTGATATGTAGACATGTCGAGCAATTACTTGAGCTGCAGGAAGGGGTGTGTATGTGTGAGTGAGAGAGAGAGAGAGAGAGAGAGAGAGAGAGAATGTCTCCTGAGCTGCTAAATAAAAAAAGGAAAAATAAGCTTATGCATATAAGCGATAATTATAATAGACTGCAGCACTCCCTTATATCCTATAAGTAATTTCCTCCTCTACATTTTTTTTTTAACTTTTTCACACACACACACACACACACACACACACACACACCACCTACTGTATAATTGCACTTCACTATTGAATAAAAGGGATCTGATCAGATTTATTAATTTGTCATATTTACGAAGAGGCAGCATTAAAGCATCTCGAGCATGCAATCACTAAAGCCTCTGTTTTCAGTATTAATACAGTCCACTGCAGTCCGAATGCAGATGAAAAGTACCATCGGGCACACTTTGCAAACATTCATTTGTAGTGGTATCATATGCACGGAACATATGGAGTCTTTGTTTAAAAGCAGGCAGCGTGTCATTGAATTAATCTGTGAATTAGTCAAGTGCTTAATGTGGAATAAAACGGAATTGCAGAATGAATGATGCAGGCTAATTTTAAGCTTTCGGTGCTTCAAGTATATAAAAAATTTGTGAACCTTGCTTAGGTCAACCATAAATCACTGCCAGTTCTCCCAGGATGATATATCAAATATCCAACCAGACTGCTGAGTTATCTCGCTAGGAGACCAAGTGTGGTGTACGTATAGTATATAATTTTGATATTTATACATCATTTAATAGTGTTGATATTCCCAAAATAAATTAAACATTGTGCTCCAAATCATGGGGATTTTCTTCTATTACGGATACACACTGACCACCCACCTAATATTGGAGTACACCAACAGTGATGCATTGTGTGTTCTGACACTTTTCTATCACAACCAGCATTAAACGTCTCCTTTCCTTAATTTGATCTACACTAGTGCTAGTGTCTATTAAATCAGTTTACACCGAGAATTTAGGTGTAGCTCAGTGGTTAAGGTAGTGGACTATTGTTCAGAAAGTCCCAGGTTCACATCCCTCAACCGCTCAGATGAAAAAGGAAAAGGGAGTTTGCCTAAATGTTTACACAGACCAGTCATCACTCCTCACACACATCAGTGAGCCTTGGCTGCCAGTTCACCAGTTTTCCTTCCATGGGTCACTTTTGGTAGGTCCAGACCACTGCGGATCAGGAACATATCAGTTATAGAGTTGCCTCCTCTAGCCGTCTCAATTTGGTCCTTGTCAAAAAAGTCCTTACAAAATCCCTAGACTTCAGCTTCCAGCACACCAACTTCAGGGACAAAATGTTCACTTGCTGCCTAATATCCCTCCCATTTCGAGGTGCCGTCGTAACGAGGTGCTGCATTTGTAAGTGGAGCTACTGCGACAAGGGGCAAATTCTGACGTCTAGACGTCTGGATTAGTGCAAGTCCAAAACTGCAGGTCTTGTAGATGTTCCCAAACTGCAGTGATCAGGACGTACCAAAAGCAATCCAAGGAAGAAAAGCATGCCATGGACGACCAAGGTTCCTTGATACACAAGGGGAGTGAAGGCTGGACCGTTTAGTCAGGTCCAATAGAAGCACTAGTGTAGGTCGAATTAATGCTGGTTCCAGTAGAAAGGTGTCAAAACACAGAGTGCATCACTGTTATGGTGGTGTACTCAATATTAGGCAAGTGACCACCCATGTTATGTTAGACATGTTAATGTTGATGTGTGTGTAAACTTCTGACCACTACTTTAATCTGATCCATGAACGCTTTGTTTAGTTTGTTCAAATCTATCAATTTTGCACATGAAACACTCGCATGAGTGAAGTTACATGCGAGTGTACATGTAGTTTTGTACATTTCAGGTTACCATGTAGCCATGTTTGAATTGTTTGTTTAATTTAAAGTGATCACCTTAAGCTCACAGAAATCTGTTTAATATTATTATTATTATTATTTTTATTTTTTTTATGGATGCAATGAAAAACTGGAAAATTGCGAATCTGGCAGCATTCGAAAACTCTCCTTTAAAAAGTATCCTGTCATGTATACTGTATATAAGCTGATATATTATGCTGGTATAGTGTCACACCACTGCTGTGGAACAAATTGTCCTCTATTGCCTCGGTGAGACAAAAAAAAAAAAAAAGCATTATATTGCACACTGGTGTTGCATTCCTTTTATTTATTTATTTTTTTTCTTTCTCAAGACCTTTAGTAGTGTAATTTTATAAAATCACATTTAAAGAAGCACACCAGTGGATTTTCAGCTGTGAAATGCTTCATCTGCATCCTGTGCGCCAAGCGAGATTAGTTTTTTGATCCGATAATAGAGCCGAGCGCACCTGTGACTAATGTAATGCTTCACCTGCATCTAATTAGATCTAAGGCTGTGTGAAGCATCGCCTTATTTCCTAATTCATTTCATTACGCTGTGAATGTCACCTATAGTCATAAACTACAGGAATACTACCATTCCCCCCACTCTCTCTCTCTCTCTGAGTGTGTGTGTGTGTGTGTGTGTGTGTGCATGCATGTCAGGGAGCTAATCCGTCCCCGCTCTGTCCTTGTCTGGGATTTGAGCTCTAGATTAGAAAATATCAAGATGAAGATGTCAAAGGCCCACAGGAAGGGACAAGTCCCCTTCAGCTGCCAATAACACAGCTCCACACACACACACACACACACACACACACACACACACACACACACACACACACACACACAGAAGATAGGTGTTCTCTGGGGCTTAGAGGCTTGCTTCGTCCTAGCCAGCCAGTCAAGGTGAAAAGAAGATGCAGGAGGAAAGACACACTCAGTATTTCCTCAGAGATGGTCAAGACAGTGACGAATACGCAAGGCTCCCAACGTCCGTCCTCGCGCTATACGTTTTCTGTTTAGACCGAGTGCTTTCAGGACTCTTCTGCTTTTGTTTTTTGGTTGTTTTTTGAAGATACTGTAGAAAGGTGTAAGAAAAACATTACAACTTTAGTTTGCATCTTGTCTTTCTCACTTCCAAGGATGATGTACAGTGAGTGTGATGACAGCAACCAATGGAATTAATTCAGGCAAAAACAACACAGTCTTAATGCATTTAGTACGGTTCGTACTGTATACAGGTATTTTGTCATTTTTGTACTGGGAAATAAAAATGGATGTCAGTGAAATCACTCCCCAAAGTCTTGTTCCTCTTATACCACAGCAGTTCTCCAGTGATAATGTCGCTTCACGAATTATATGATTATATGATTATATATGACTTCTTGGAGGCCATTCATGAGGTCATGATCCTGAGCCAACATCCTGGAAAATGCTGGTCTAATCCCATATGCACACACAGTAAGAGCGAAATGGGGTGGTGCACCATGGGGTGGCGCTCCAGTGACACTACAAGTTCTACAGCCATTAAATATTTTTATAGTTATGTATAAAATAGTTCATTTTCACCCACTCTGTATCATTTAAAAATGTATTATTTTGAACATCTGCTGTACAAGCCACTGTTACATTATGGTTTCTATTGTATTGTACATTCATTTTTATTAATTTGTTTATTTATTTATTGGCTGAATCTGATGTCCAAGCTATTATTCTAGAAAATGATTCAACACCTTCTCAACCAATCAAGATCAAGAATTTGACATCCCTCTCTTTTCTTCATCCTTGATTTCTTTCTGGATATCATGTACAAGTTTAATAAACAAGAAGAACTTCTCGAATGTGATATCCCATATAGCTGTGATACGACATATAATGATGATTGTCAAGAAAGGCGTCATGATAAATGGTCTGATGATGTAATAATTATTTTTAAAATATCTATTTAAAAAAAAAAACCTTTATTGCAAAATCCCATAGAGAGTTATTAAAGCTCAAATTGTAAGTTGTGCAGCTTTGTATTTTTTTAAACTCCGGAGAAGGAAACACCATCTAGTAAGTCTAGGGTCGATGCATTATTCATTCGACCGAGTTCCCCGTTCTCAGGCAGACAGCAAGTTCTATATTAGCACGAGTGCCGCTGGCTTCCCTCAGCTTGTTCACAAAAAAACAACAAAAAAAAACAGATGATCTCTCAGTCAATCCTGCAACTTCAGAACTTTAAACAGCTATGATTGCAAAGTGACAGTTGCAATTGCTGTGTGTGAACTTTTGCATTAATCACATCTTCAGTCCTCATTGCCATTTAAAGGAAAGTGTACAAAACCTAAGTGTGATGTCTCTTAGCAACATTAGGAGCACTTTTTTTTTCATGATTCTGACTCTAAATTAAGAACACTCATAGCCAGAAATAAAGAGAGAATGCAACTTAAAAGGTCCCCAAGGTCTGTAGGTCTGTAATTTGTCCCAATTTATCTAGAAGTACTGTATGTCCAGTTCGGGGCCTGGGGTGGCCCTGGCTTTCAGTTTAAAATGATATCGCCGAGGGGAATGTAGTTCTTGCTGGTATTATGTAGCCAAAAGGTGAGAAGAATAAACTATGGAGGTGGAGGACAGTTTTGTAAATTTCAGAAGTTTCTCTTTATATCTCCTCAGCTAACTAACTGTTCTGGGGTTGAATTCCAAATAGCATTAAATCTAAAGCTAGCGTACTAATAATACTATTTAGGGTGTACAATCCCTTGTTTCATACACCAAGTAGTGCTCTTCTTTAGGGGTTAAAGAAGGATTTGGGATTCAGCCATGTGTTAGATAGCTAGCTAGTTAGCTTTGTAGCTTGTGTTGGCCCCGAACAAAAAAACACAGAGAGTCACTCACTCACTAATCGTCCGTACAGCTTAATCCTGTATTTAGGGTCGCGGGGGCCTGGAGCTTCCCAGGAGACTTAGGGTACAAGGCAGCGTACACCCCGGACAGGGTGCCAATCCATCGCATTTCACACACACTACAGGCAATTTGGGAACTCCAATTAGCTTAACCTTCATGTCTTTGGACTTTGGGAGATAACCCACCAAGCACAAGGAGAACATGCAAACCATGCATGCAGGAATCAAACCTGGCACGGAATCGAACCCAGACCAAGGCGACAGCGCTAACCACTACACCACTGTGACACCCACAACACAGAGAGTTCAGAGGCAATTTAGAAATGAAAGTTTTGTTTAAGATGACATAAAATTATCAGATGTGTTTTCTTGCTGAAAGTGCAAGGCACTTTGGCAGGCAGCCGTTTTCTCCTCTCTCCAGTATTAAATGGACCACCACTGAATCTTTTAGTGTTGTGGAGGATCAGACCATACCGGCCTACTTTCACCCATAGTTATAGCACTCACACTGTGTCCACTCACATACTGTACTGTGCTTGGTTTGTATCACTCAAATCAACCTCATATCAAATCACGTCATCAAAATTGGCAAGTCCACATTCATAATGCATTCACAAAACAAAATCCTAAAAGCCTATAACATTACTTGCCTTGCATCACTGTGCGACAGGACTCATGGTGCCTGCGATATAAGGAACATCTTGGTTCTAAAATGGTTTTGGTCAATTAAGAGACTGCAATCTGTGATTCTTTTTTTTTTTTCTAAATAATTTTTTGCTGACTTTAAAATTTCTCTATCTCTAAGCAAGTCAGAACCTCCTGGCAGAGGCTGGGATAATGAAATATCCCAGTTGCTTAGTAAGATCCATGATGTCAACAATCCTCACCAGAGTCCTGATGTCATACCAGGCTTGGTTTTTTATAGCAGAGTACCAAATTGCATGACATGTGCTTCCTGGTTTCATAATATGCAAACCACACTCAAAAAGCACACTTAACTCATAAAGCTGGATCCTTATATCTGGTGACAGCCCGTAAAAAAAATTTTTTTTTACCTGTTTTGCCCTGATTTTGGATTTTGCGTTGGTTAATAAAACCCTGTGTCCTGGAGTCCTGGTGCTACACTATAAATCAGACTGACCTTCTCTGTGAGTTACAGTTTTGTAATTAAATTGTTTTTAATAGTTGATTTTAAAACTTCAAAACCATCCTTAAGAATCGACTAAACTGTGCAAGTCTAAAACTTTGATCTTTAGCTATTTCTTCTTTCTTCAACATCTCCTGCCTCCATACTGTGTGGGTGAACAGTGTGCTCCTGGGTCCATATCCAGCAAATTTCCTGCTTTTGATCTTTTTTTTTTTTTGTAACGGTCATTTTAAATGCTTAAAAACAATTTGATATGTTACCTGAATTATGCAACCTAACAACCATCTGTCTCTTTTCACACAGTAATTAAGGGGAAAAAAGGGATTTTACAATGTTTGCAACCTTGCATTTATGCCCCAAGGAAACAGGAAATGGTTAAAGGCAAAAACAGAAATATAACAGAAGTGTACATTAAAAAACTTCTTACAAATATTCCGTAGAGGTGTCAATAAAACAAAAAAAATTATAATAATATTAATAATATATATTTTTTTCATATGCAGCCCTAATAATCCAAATCAAACCGGGACTTTTGATTGGGCAGAATAACTGAACACAGTAATGAGAGTAAAAACTCCCTTTATTTCTCTATATAATCTCCTGCTACACTAATGCACTTATCCTAGTGTTTCACTAGTGCTGCTTGGATACCACCAGGGTAGAAAGTTTTCTCAGTGCCTGCTTTAGACCTGAAATGCTGGCCTCCCAGGAACTCCATGAATAACCCAAATGGCTTGGAGTGAGGTCAGGACTGTACAGAGGATGTAGCAATAACTCCCAGCCAAGTTTCTGTAATGTACAGGTGGTGTTGGTGAATGATTTTGTGTACCATTCCCACAGACAGATGTGTCTCTTCTGCAAGCTGGCAACAAGTGATCCGTCAATTTTCAAGGATCAGCCATTCCCTTTGGTGAATGTTCATGAGAACAACTGCAGTGGGCTTTTTGGAAATGCACGTGTGTGGTTTATTTTATTTTATTTTTTAGAAATTAATTTAGCTTGGACTATCCTTCGGTTACATTATATGTAAGTTAATTTTAATGACTATAGTCATATATTTAATCCTTTTCCTATCAAACACCCCTTTTTATTTTTATTTTTTGATGTTTTCCCATGGATTCAATTTCAATTTCATATCTACTGTATCTGTCTATCTATTTATCTGTTTATCTTGTCTCGTCTTTTCTTATCTTGACATAGGAAAGCTGCATTTTCCATCTCTTGTATATCTTGTATATCGTGTAAGTGTTGACCAGTTTTTGAACCCAGATGCCCAATGTCAACAACCAGCAAAAAATTAAATCTGTTTATTGATTGGTACAGTATACATGCTGTATAAGTAGAATATCATATTTTTGCTGCAGTCGTTCCGGCACAAAGAAGGGAAATATGAGATCTCACCCGAGAGTCATTATACAAATTCGAGATGCATTTAATCCTTGAATAAAGTCCCAGCCTGTGGACTTGATTTAGCTTCCCAGGTTGCCATGGAGATGGATGAGGAGTATTACCGGGTGGTTTTTGCGATGGTATAAATTCTGCACCCTCGGTACACATGCACACACGCGTAGTTTAAAGGGCTTCTTTAAGGAACTCACGTACGAGTCTATATTTATTGTGTGTAGACCGAGGGAACAGATGTGTCGGCATTTATATTCTTACATATTCTTTTTACTGCAGCCAGCAGTGTGTGTGTGTGTGTGTGTGTGTGTGTGTGTGTGTGCAGGAGTACTACCAGAGGTAATGTTATAATGTCCACCACATGTCTGAAGGCATCAGCAAATTACAGTTGTGCGCGCTTGGCCCCCAGTCAGCTCCAGAACAACAACAGATGGCCTAGCTCTGTCTTAATATCTCTCTCTCTCTCTCTCTCTCACTCACACACACACACACACACACACACACACACACACACACAAATTATAGAACCGTCTATCACCTAGACTCCTCAGATGTCACAGTTCAATTGTTCTTTGTGACCTTCATAATTCTTTGCTGCAACTTTTTCTCTCCGTGCATTGTGTCTAGGTGTGTGTAGCTTTTAAGCAGCTTTAACAATCACTCAGATAACCATTTAAATGCGTCGTAATATTAACGATCAGGAGTGTTACACTGAAAAAGAGTAATTCAATTCAATTTTATCTATATAGCGCTTTTAACAATGGTCATTGTCTTAAAGCAGCTTACAAAAATGAAAAGAAAATTTACGGAAGTGTGTATGTGTGAGAAGAATGTGTCTAGATAATAATGAGATTGTCTCTGATGAGCAAACCAAGGGTGAAGGCGACAGTGGCAAGGAAAAACTCCCTGAGAT
>JAOTRS010000033.1:9278346-9288800 GCA_028565755.1 Dinotopterus cunningtoni
ACCAAAAATGTATGGTGTAGTCCCTATGATTGACAGCTCTACTAATTTCATAATGGAGCAGTTTCTCACAACAGAACAACTCTATGATTTATTACTAATATAAATTTACGGGTAAACGTTTGGAGGAAACTATGTATAGGGGAGAGTTGTGGGTGCTTTGGAGGTAAAGCATTATTACCTAAGAAGATCCAAAAGTAAACAATGTAAACCTTTAGGTTATGTGGATCATCAACCATCCACCTATGGAAGTCATTACTATATTAAAGGTCCCATATTTTAGAATTTGGGCCAGCCCTCATTTCTTCATATGAAATGAAATAAAATCATGTAAATTTAAATATTGTGAAAAAATGTATTACTGCAACAGGCTGCAAAGTGCCTAAAGATACAATTTTTCAAAAAAGGTTGCTTATGTACCAACCTCAGCAGCAACCTCATTTCCCTGCTCATCTGTTCCAACCGCTCAGCCTTCAGCATCACCGGTATACTAATCACCAGCCAGATCATCTGTCATCATCGACACATGTTCCTCAATGGTACTGTACATGCCTTAAGTTTTCATCAATAGGTTAATGTGTCGCATTACAAAAAAATCAACATTCCTGTGAAACTGCTCAGCTACAGGGTCGGGAGAACTATTCCTCAAGACTACATTAAAAAATACAAGAAAGTCTGGCTGTAAGCAAAATATGAAGAAATCAGAGGTGGTTCAAAAGGTTTGCACTGTACTGTACTGTAGGTCTCAGAGCTCTCCCAAAGTGTGTGTGTATGTGTGTGTGTGTTAATGCTCCAGCTAACATATCCCACAGATAATTTGAGTTTCATAGCTCAAACTCTGTCTGGTTCTCTCCTCCTCCGAACATGCCGTTTTAGTGTCTATGTAAATGAGCTCCCCCTGGGGGCTTTTCTTATATAAGGTCACAATGTTGATGGGTGGATGGGGGGTGGGGGGGTGTAACTTACTTGATTCAGCTGTTGCTTGTCCAAATATGGAAAAAGGCAGGGAAAATATTAGTTTCTGTTCACACACTCGAGAGCCAAGAGTGTATCTAAAAAAGGGTGAAAATTAAACTAAACTTTGCATAATAGGTCCCGTTTAATGTAGTACAGCTGAACCAAGACCTTCTGACCAATCAAGATTCATGAATTTAACAGCGCTGTGGTATATTTAGCAAAGGATCTCTACTTTCTGAGCGCTACTCGAGCACCGCATTCACTTATAAACTGATTTGAATAAAAGCATGTGTAATGTTAGAAGGCTAACAGCGATGCTCTCACTCCTTCAACCTCATCCATCTACTGTATATCGAACACTGAATCCTTTCCACTTAAAAAAAAAAAAAACCATTCCCTGACTGTTATTATTATTAAGAGCCATTTTTGTTCTTGATCCCAATCCAAATGAGAACAGCAAACTGTGATCTGGCACTTTTCACTCGGGTGCATGAAGCAGAATTGTGATGAGAGCAATAATTCATCTCTTTTGCCAGACAGTAAGAAAGAGAGAGAGAGAGAGAGGGGATGGAACAGGTAGAGTCAGGGCTATAATTTGCCAGCATGACAGTAGGATGCTGGATTTAGTGCAGTGGCGCCGGAATTGAATTTTGGGCGGTGGTGCAGATTAAAATATTAAATCAAGGCCATCTGTCCGGTCTGATCCACATCTTTTTGCAACTGTTCATAATTCTGTCTGCGAGAGAGAGAGAGAGAGAGAGAGCACAATCTAGGTTGCTGTAATGAGACACAGAGCGAACGTTACTATGTTATCTTTCCCACTTCATCCTACAGTACTCTCTCCCTTCTTCTTGTCGGCTGCAGAACATTTAACAACAGCGCGTCAGCATTTACCTTTTTCCCCCATCTGAATTGTTTCTTTTTGCTCAGCGAGGCATTTTTAGCTCTGCGTCTTGACATGGCAAAATGAGCCATAATGACAAACACAACAGTCTTATTTTAAAAAAAAGGACAATCTTGGGGTGTGCTGTTATAGTGAGTTAATCAGCGACAGCATGAATGAACATTGGAGAAGCATTAGAGGATGATTCTTGTTCACACAGCTAAACAAGATATATATCATTTGTATTATATTTGTGTGTGTGTGTGTGTGTGTGTGTGTGTGTGTGTGTGTGTGTAGGTGCTGCCACGTCAGACCTGTGGCTTATTCACACACACCATCTTCTACAAGGAATATCCAGGAGGCCCGAAAGAGCTGGACAAGAGCATCAAGGGAGGAGAGCTTTTCCTGACTGTCCTATTAAACCCTGTGAGTCCACACACACACACACACACACACACACACACACACATACATGCACACACATACTGTATACTGTATATCCAAACAGCATGATGCAATAAACCGTCCCATCAGAGCAGACTAGATGAGAAAAACAATAACAACATGAGAATAAGGTGAGAATATGCGATGGTGGGCGGAGACTGGGCGGGGACATGGTGTGCGATTGGTTGGCTTTCAGAATACGCATCTTTATAGTTTTTTTAATTATTATTTACCCGTTTAAACGGAGCATGTCCGACACCAGTCAACATGTAAAGTGTTATTTATTAAGTAATTACAGACGGCTGTCTAGAGCGAGGGTCTGGATCTCTTCGGGAGCTTTTAGAGTCCATCTACCCGGCTGGTCTGCGCTAGTCGCGGGAATACAATGTGTCAGCATGCATCGAGCTTATCTGAATAAGCATGTCATCGCTCCCGCTGTTGTCTCATGACAAGAAGAGAGACACTAAGTGGAGATGAGTGAATAGTGTAAGAGACAGGGTTTTTTATTTTTTTTTCACTCGTCCCCCTCTAGGCGATGTCCTGCCGCGCCACTCAGGCTCCAGTGCTAAACTTAGCTCCAGTCTGCCTGTTCCAGAACCAGCTGTGTGTCTCTTATTAAATTACACATCGACAAATATTAATAAACATCATCACAGTAGGAGCCCTCATCTCTCGCTCTCTTCCTGTCTCTCTGTCCCTCTCTCACCCACCTCACACCGCCCTGCCCACCCTCTCATTATCAGTCTTTATTTCAACTCACTTAGCTCCCTCTTTCACTCTCATTCTCTCTCTGGGGTGCATGTCAGTGTTTTTATAGATTAATTTTCCCAGCATGCCTTTTTTCTTTTTTTCTCCCATCATGCATCCCTGGGCTCCCACCGCTGCCACTCTGCGCGCTTGAATCAGCTGCAACATTAAAAACACGAGCTCAGAACATACAGTATGTATCACGAAGTAATATGTTTTTTTTTTCATTACTCCAAAGAGTATCGCAGGTCTCCAGCTGCTTAGACGTACCGTAACCTGATGTGACCTACATATACGGCTCACGTTACCAAGGCGACAAGAAGTTTATTAGCTGGCGTTTTTCTCGGGTTAGCTAATAATGTTGTGAAAATCGCATGGTTCTCTGTAGCCCTGATGTGTTTAAAATCGTAGCCATCTGTTACACGTCTTGTTGTATACCCAGATCTATTTGATATAGTTACAGTATGAAGGTGCCACACACAAGTTTAAATGTATTTAGTTAAAAAATATGTTCAAGTCAAGTGTATGACGGCATTTAGAGAAGGCTGATCCCTGCACACACAATCATTCACCAACACCACTTGCACATTATAGGAACTGTAAAGCCATTTCCACATGCTTGACGCATTAAAGGAATTCCTGGGAGGCCAGAGTTTCAGACTGACAATCAGGCCATCCGATCATGGCTCTGGCATACTGAGAAAACTTTCTACCTTAATGGTATCCAAGCACTAGTGAAACACTGGGATAAGTGCATTAGTGTAGCAGGGGATTATATATAGGTTTTATACATCAAGGTAGTTTTTGCTCTCATAACTGTGTTCTGTTATTCTGCACAATCGAAAGTCCTGGAACGCCTCTCCATGTTCTGCTAATGTTCCGCATTAGCCCTTAACCTGAGCGCCTAAATTACTAAAACACTTCACCTAATTAAAATAACGTTACGTTCTACAATTATTGTTTGATTGGAATGTTATTTGGAGCGGCTTATAATTTTTTATTTAAAATTCCGACAAAGTTGGAATGTCAGTATACTGTGCTGATATTTATCATAGCCAAGTGTGATATTGACATGACATATTGATATGACAAGTTTTCAGATTTTACAACGCCTCTAACTCTACTGTAGTACTGTGTCATTGGGACTGATGCAAGAATTGGAATCTAACCTGGTGGACACGAATGCTACAGACATTTAATCGTCCCAGCGCGGTTATGCGGGTAACTGTAAGCACTCTTGGAATGGCGCTCAACTAATCTAATTAGCGGAGCGGAACTAACGGCTGTATAATTGTTCTATTAGTAGGAAAGAAAGAAAGATAGAAAGAGCTTCACTGTCAGACAAAAGTTTTAACACCCTAATAGAGATATTAATGAGTAATCATTAACCATCATGTAACCAATTATAATTTTATTAACCAATAAGGTTTGGTTTGCTGTAATCGAACATTACCATGGTGGAACAGTGGCCTTAGTGGTTAGCATCTCCAGGGTCCACATTCGGTTTCCTCCGGGCACTCCGGTTTCCTCCCACAGTCCAAAGACATGCAGATTAGGCTAATTGATTACCCGTAGTGTAGAAATGAGTGTGTGAGTGTGTCTATGTGTGTGTGCCCTGAATGGATTGGCATCCTGTCCAGAGTGCACCCTGCCTCATACCCTAAGTCTCCTGGAATAGGCTCCAGGACCATCGTGACCCTGTGTCCAGGATAAAGCGGTAAAGAAAATGAGTGACTGATTGAGTGAGTGACATTAATATACCAATTCTTACTAGCCAGCTTGCTTACGTTTGCTAATATCTTATTAGAAGAGTCGGGTCTCTGCGAGTCCTTTCGTGAACTGAGTCGACCTGCTTACACTTCTCCAATATCTTTATTTTATTTGATTGCTGTTGTTCTAAAACACTTTCCGTAAACCGAGTGTTTAACAGCATGAACTATAGTATGTTAATGAGCACGGAGGGGCGGGGTTATTCACAGAAAGGGCTGAGCGAATCAGTGCTTTGTGTGCAGTTTAATGCAATTTGAAGCATTGTAAAAATATAATACAGAAATATAAAATGAATATGCAGTGGCCGATGTTCATACAGAGGCACAAACACTAGAATGTCATCGTGTGGTATGTCAATTTTAAAAAAAATCATCTGAATGTAGTTCACGCCTCAGTGATTGCCAGAAGATTATTGATTAGAAACTGAAATGCAGACTCATGTAAAGAAGGCAAATTTTGAAATACACACCAGAAAGTTATGTCATATTTCTACTTCTAATGATCGCATTATTCACTCAATCACAAAATTTGTTTTTAATCTGGCTTCTACTATTTTATTATTATTATTAATAGGGTAATAAAATAGCACCTGATCCAGCAGATCCTTTTTATTTTGGATTGTATTTCTTTGTTCATATCCCGCACTGACATTTACTTGTGTTATCATTAAGTGCCTCGTTCTCATTCACGCTGTCGGAGACCCACGCAGCATGTTCATCTTGACTAACAAGCGCTGCTATTTTTACTGATATTCACTCCACTTTTGCTTTCATAAATCTTCCACTTTCGAGCGGTTTCGATCTGCAACGAGTCTGAGCGGCTGTTAAACACAGCGTGTGTGTGATTCGACTCGACAATTAGCCCTTTGTGTTGGAGCTGATGTGTGTTAGTGCAAGCTGAAGAAGAAATTTAGAAATTTTCACTTTGCTTCATTGAAATTGACCGAATATATAATTCCTTGTGAGTGGAAACTCTGCTGGGAAAATACCCCAGAGATCATTAAATCAATGCTAGTGTATAATTTAGCTTTAGGAAATGAATTAAATCAAAATTAAATTAAAATAGCCTATCACGATTCAACCTTTGGCTTGAATCGTGCTAGACTATTTTAATTTAACAAAAATATATTCTAGAAGTCCTTTAATAAATGTAATTAAATGAACAGTTAAGCACATTTGTTCAAGCTTGTTGTATCCTTTTTGTTTTTTTTGGAAAGGACCACAGTTTTATCAGGCTTTCCTTTGATTTATTTGGATTAATGAGCCCTGGCATTGGGAGTCCCATTGCTGGGGCATCACAGACCACACTCCGCCCACCAGCACATTAACAATTACTCACTGATTGGCTTCCACGTCAGGCAGCCAGCCAATCAATACCGGTCCTCTCCCTCAGGCTGGAAGTCCTCCGAGTCAACCATTAGTCAAGCGTTTGCAGACTGCAGAGAGAGAAAGAGAGAAAAGCAAGTAGGAAAAGAGTTGGAAAGACAGAGAAGTAGACACAGAGACAGAGAAAGAGGTCAGAGTTTCTTGTAATGATGACGATGATGATGATGATGATGATAATGACAATGACGATGATGATGACAACAATAATGCTGATCATGGTGGTGGTGGTAGGAGTGATGATGATGATGATGATGATGACATCGATGATGATGGTGGTAGTAATGATGAGGACGACGATGATGATGATGATTGTTGTGGTTGTGGTAGTAGTGATGATGATCGTGCTACTGCTGATGATGATGGTGATGATGATGCTGCTGCTGCTAAATGATGATAATGTTGCTGCTGATGATCAGCATAGTAATAATGATGGTGCTTGTGGTGGTGATGGAGAGTATAGTGATCATGGTCGAGGTGGAGAGGATAGTGCTCATAATAATGATGGTGGCGGTGGTGGGGTGGAGAGGATAGTGATCATGATGGTGGTGGAGGGGGAGGAGAGGATAGCGATCATGATGGTGGTGGTGGTGGAGAGGATAGTGATTATGATGGTGGTGGTAGTGTTGGTGGAGAGGATAGTGATCATGGTGGTGGTGATTATCGTGGAGAGATTATTGATCATGATGGTGGTGGGGGATAGGATAGTGATCGTGGTGGTGGTGGTGCTGGTGGAGAGAATAATGATCATGATGGTGGTGGAGATGATAGTGATGATGATGATGATGGTGGAGAGAACAGTGATCATGATGATGGTGGAAATGATGATGAAATTCTTCATCATGTTGATTATGATTATTATGAAGATAATATTCTGACAATGACAAAAATTATCATATTTACAATGATGATGAGTGTTGTAGTATTCAGTCTTGACATGAACTTCTCCTCTGTTTGCTTCTCCTTGGCTTTCTTCATCTCCTCACCCATAATCACCATCTTCATCCAGAATCTCCATCAAAAACACATCTTTGTGCAAGTTCACCATCTCAGGGAGCAGGCTTGGCAAGAGAACCTGAGCTTCAGTGCTCATCCTTTGTCTTCGCTTCTCTTTGTGGACTCATTTTGTTTCATCAAGTTCAGATCAATTGTGTGTTCTTTTATGGTGGCTATAAATTGATGCATTGATAAATTGTCAATAATTCATGCAATAAAAGGCGGAACATTAACTCGGTAATGGAACATGGGTGTGTTGTTGAAACAGAAGTTGGTAAAGCCTTTAAAAGTGTTTGTAAAACTCTGGGTCGAGTCATTCGCTTCTGCACACCGTCTGGGTTCTAAGGCAAACTCAATTTATAGGTCATTCATTATTGAGGACTCCTGACTAAGAGTGTGTTTGTGTGTATATTTGTGTGTATGTACTGTATGTGTGTATGGGATACAGCATAAGCAATATATATAATCAATATCAATCAATATCATAATCAATACCTTATGAAAACTACTAAAACTAAAAAAAATAATCAGCAATGAAAGGCTGTGTAACAAAGCAACGTCTTGTGTTCCACACTCCAGTCCAGTAGGTATCAGTATTGCACCAACTCCTTATAAAGAAGAAGAAGAAGCGGCAATAACCTTGCAAAACAAGAGTATTTTGCAAGCACTTTGTGGAAGATAAAAACCATTTGTATGAGGGGTGTTCATGTCAAGCTAGGACTTTTGATTGTGCAGAATAAGAGAACACAGTTATAAGAGTAGAAACTACCTTTACGTCTCTATATACTGTACGTAATCCCCTGCTCCACTAATGCACTTATCCCAGCTGGATACCATTAAGGTAGACAGTTTTCTTTTGAACTGCCAGCTTCACATCTGGATCAGGCCTTCAACTTGCTGAATGTTAACAGGAACGACTGCAGTGAGTCCCCGAGCCACCTGGGTCAGGATCGTCATTCATGGACATACAGCTTTCTCTAAAACGTTTACACCAATCAAATGTTCTACTGCGGCTAACAGTCTCATTACAGTACAATCGGTTTTATGCCTTCATACATGATGCATTTCATTATCAAATCCTGGAAATGTATCACTTTGAGAACATTTTACAGTTTTATGTTTATCTCAATAATTTAAAAGAACAATTGAAAATTGACTCATTGATTCAAAATTCATTTGCGCAATCAGTTTAAATGCACAGCCATGGCATTGTTGAACCAATATCATTTTATTCATATACATTTTGATTGCACTGATAGTATCATTTTTTTGGGCTTGCTGGTGCACATTATGTCTAGTCACTTAGGTTTCCACCTGTATATACAGTACTTTTATTATGTACATGTACTGTATATACAGTATTTTGCAACGTTTTACAGTTAATGCAGTTTATCATAGTTTAATACAGTAATACAGTGTATCATAATTTGTTAATTTGTTAATGATTTTGACCTTTCTCATCATGATTTAAAATTTTAACCTAGCCTTAATACTCTTTTCCATCTTGTGCTTGTATGTTGTTGTATAATCTGTAAACTGGCTACTGTAACATTACAATTTCCTTTTGGGGTTAATGATGTACTTTATCTATCTATCTATCCATGCTTCCATCCATTCATCCATCCATCCATCCATCTACTTATCTAACTACAGGTAGTCCCCGACTTAGAAATGGGTTCCGTGATTTGTTTGCATCTATGAATGTGCGTAGAACCATGGTCCATTTGTATCTGCGGGAGTTCGTAGCTCGAGTGTGTTCGTAAGTCGGGCACTACCTGTATTAAAAGGGTTGCATATACAGTACAACTTGTAAACACATTAAAATCAACCAGAGCATATGTTGGAGTGGAAAATGATTTATACCCCAGCACATTAGATTTCTCAATTTTCTCAAATCTCTAGACAAGAGACAAGTGCTTTTATTTGATGATAACTGTTTCATTATGGAAAATGGCGTCGTAAGTCAAGATCATCACATTGTTCTGTTATAATCTAGGGATGACATCCAGACAGAAAACTGGAAAATAAATTTAGAGGTGGGGATAATAGAAAGTACTGAGTGGTAGGAATTAATTTATTTTATACAGTAGATTAATTTAATGCTGGAGGACAAGATTTCCATCTGGACTTCTGACGCTGAATGAAATGCTTCTTTTGTGTATTTGGTCTTAAAGGCAGCATGGTACTGTAGTGGTTAGAGTTTGCATGTTCTCTTTGTGCTTGGTGGGTTTCCTCAGGGTACTTTGGTTTCCTCTCACAGTCCAAAGCCATGCAGATTAGGCTAATTGGTGTTTCTAAATTGCCCGTAATGCTGACCGGAGGTCCTACCACGGTCGTTAAAAAGGGAAATAAATACAATGGTCACCATTGGCCTCCACAGTGCTTAGTTGGACTACAGAGCTTCCTAGATGGAGGGATTGAGTCTTATAAGGACTGTTTAGTCAAATGGAGAGCACAGGCACGCTACAGTAGGAAAATGGATTTGGGATCCGTTGTTTATTCGGCGCACTTGTTAATGAGCTCCGCCGCATCACCAATGATCATGAAGGTTCTCGAACGAAGCCGTTTGAACTTTCCGAGCGTTTTTATCCGAGACTTAGCGTGCGTGCGGAGAAGCACTCAAAGGCCAAAAGAGCCGAAGAGACGGCGCACATCACTCATTGTGTTCGAGTGTGTGTATCAGAGTGTGACGCTCGATAACGCGCCAGCTCCGAATGAACTCCCACTGAGTTTAATTGAATCTCTGTGGGAGCTAATTGAACGCTGATGTTTTTATTGTGTGTGTGTGTGTGTGTGAGAGAGAGAGAGAGAGAGAGAGATGAAGATGAGTTTGGTTCCTAGTTCAGGGATGCTTACGCAACCTCTGAAGCTAGGGAATTAAAGTAATGTGTGTGTGTGTGTGTGTGTGAGTGTGTGTGTGTGTGTGTGTGTGTTAGTACGTTTGCACAAACCACTCTCGTGTAAGGAGTAAACAATCAAATCTGCACTAATGGAGAGTCTCTGATGCATCTTTCTTATTCTTTCTGTGTGTGTGTGTGTGTGTGTGTAAGTGTGTGTGTGTGTGTGTGTGTGTATGTGTGTGTGCGTGCTGGTTAAATTTTTATGCCAGGTGGGTGATTTAAAATTCCGCCAGGTCCTGAACCTTCTCCAGAAGGAACATCTGTTTGGCCCTTAGATGTGTGTGTGTGTGTGTGTGTGTGTGTGTGTGTGTGTGAGTGTGAGTGAGTGTGAGTGTGAGTGAGTGTGAGTGAGTGTGAGTGAGTGTGAGTGAGTGTGAG
>JAOTRS010000033.1:9288900-9311324 GCA_028565755.1 Dinotopterus cunningtoni
AATAATTCTTTTGATTGTGTAAAGCTGCTTTGGGACAATGCCAATTGTTAAAAGCGCTATACAAATAAAATTGAATTTAATTGAATTTAATTTCTGTACCATTCTTTATTCATGGCTGTGGTCTTAGGAAGAATTGTGAGTGAATTTACTCCCTTGGCTGAGCAGCAATTCCACCCCTGAATGGTGTTGGAATGCTTTACTGTTGACATGACACCCAGTGCTTAGCAGTCTAATCCCTGTACCTTTGCAGCATATATGTCTGTCCCAGATGTTTTTCCTGAAGAGAAGTGGTTTCTTAGCCGTCCTTCCTGAAATGCATGAAGGTGAGCACTACTATCAGTCCTGTCATGCCATCCTGTGACAATGCATCTGTGGGATTGCTCAGGAAACAAAACATTTTGAGTCCATGACCAGTAAACTCCCCAGAACTTAATCCCATTGAGAACTTGTGGTGAATCCTTAAGAAGCGGTTGGACAAACAAAAACCCACAAATTCTGACAAACTCCAAGTATTGATTATGCAAGAATGGGCTCTGGTGCCAGGGCAAATTACAGTGGTCTTAAAAAAGAAGGGTCAACATTACAAATATTGACCCTTTGCATAAATCTAATGCAATTTCTAATAAAAACATTAACTTTGTAAAATGTCTAATAATGAAAGTAACTCATAAGAAAATATTTTTTTGGAAAATCAAATTGAGACTTATCTGAAAAAGGCTTCATTTTGCTAGGGAGCATACTTTGGAGCGATACAAAAAAAGTTATTTGGTCTAATGAGTCCAGATTGAGGCTATTCCAGTGCAACGGGCACACCAGGGTAAGAAGGGAAGTGCATGAATGCACCCATTATGCATAGTGTCTATTGTACAAGCCTCTGGAGGCAGTGTTATGATCTGGTGTTGGTTCATTGTTTAGGTCTAGGCTCAGCAATGTTATGTAGCAATAAAATTGAGTCAGCTGACGACCTGAATGTACTGAATAACTATGTTATCTGTGGAATTTTTCTTCCCTGATGCCACTGCCATATTCCAGGACACCGGTGAAAGAGTGGGTCTGGAAGCATGAGAAATAATTTACCTACATGAACTGGACACCACATTGTGTGCTGTAATAAATAAATGTGATTGAATTAAACCTTTGAGTGTTCAACTTTTTTTTTTTTTTTTTTGGCAGGCAATGTACTAAGTGGTATGTACAAGATGGTAAGTTTTGAGTTTTGTATTTTTGCAATATCTACAGATGGCAGCACAAGGATGCACACACCGTCCCAAGGAGCACCGACGTCTATACTGTAAGTAGTGTGCCAAAAGACATTGTCTTATAGACATTGGGAGCTGTGCAATTGATGCTATTCTTAACACATTTGTTGTCTGCTATCATCACACTTCACCCAGATACCATTCCTCTGCAGCTCAAGTAAAATTAAGACTGGCAGCCCTTCTTAGTCTGGATACTCTAGTGAGACCTATCTATATTGTGTGACCCAACAATGAGTAAATTCCAGGAGCACTGTGGTAATTTTAATGCAACTCAAGTTGGTGGTGCTGTTTGAGAAGGACCTGCGCTGTTAACTCTTTCCTTAAAACCCCTCAATCTCAATAACTTACACAAAAGTTAAGCAGAGTGGAAAAACAACATATATTGCTTGTCAATTAAGGAGTGAAAACACAACTTAAATAGGGTAACTTCATAAGGGACACAAAATAGGTGTGCACAAAGATGGAAGAACTGAAGCTTTCCAAAAGGAAAAACTTCACTGAATGTAAGTTTTGGTGCACTCTGGTGGTCTAGAAGGATTGTCCATGCTGAACATGACATTGTAATGGGTACATCATCAGAGGTTGTGGATTCCAAATAGGTAGATGTTTTTTTCTAATGATGCAGTTATATTTTGCTTTAGGTTTTACATCACGTATAGTGTGAGAAATATACTAGTATATAGTTTATAGCAACAGTAGATGTAACTTAAATTAAACCTTTATTTGCCACACATACATTACTGTATAGTGATTTTTTCTTTTTTTTAGTTATAGTGATTTTTATTATTTTTTTGTATAGTAAGTTTTAAAATTTATCCACTGTGGGACGAATAAAGGTATATCCTATCTTATCTTTTTTCTTCACACATCCCAGCTGAGGGGCAGGGGTCAGAACACAGGTTTGCCATGATATTGCACCACTGGATGAAGAGCTTTGCTTGAGGTACCAGGGATCTTGCTCTGAACTGCCACACATATATACTATGTACTACGTACAGATATGTATAATATTATGGAATAAAAAATATACACTAATAAAACTACTCAAGTAAAGGAGAGATATGTGAAATATGTACAAGTACAGTAAAACGTACATTTACTTAGTTCGTATTTAAATTTAAGTTATCTCAGTTATGAAAACCCCCAAGGATCCTGTTTGTTTCTGTATTTCTGTTATTCATGAACTAGTAACTAGTTCATAGTTTGTTTTCGGCCACGCCCATCCACCGATATTGAGGGTTTTAGCTTTTGCTTTGAATGCAGCAATAAGTCTAACTGGAAAGTAAAATGTATCCACTAATAAAACTACTCAAGTAAAGTACAGTCATTTTAAATATAAGCATATTAATCATTACTCACCCATTTATTTGTTTCAGTTTGTTTGTTTTCTGAGGCAGAATCTGTCAGAAAAAAAAAAAACATCAGACAAACAGGGAGATATTTGTATAAGTTTATGCAAAGAAGTTTGTGTGTGTGTGTTACTAGGGTGGTGTTTTGTATTTGTAAATCATAGACAGTACTTTCTTTGTTCCTTCTCAACTGATTGCTGAGTGCAAATCCTCCCATCATCAGCAGCAGCAAAGTCACACAGACCCAAATAGTGGTGGTGATGCATGAGGAACCTGCTGATGACACTGAACTTAAAACAATGTAATTATCACATCATTAAATGTGAGCTACATTTTTACACAGATGAGCTAAACCACAACATACACTGTCACATAGCAGGTTCACTGAAAGAAGCTCATGTTTAACTGCTATTTAAAGTATATGTAAATTTAATATTAACCCAAAATTATGGCACTGTATGGACTATTAAGGTGTTATTTATATTATTATTATTTTATTCTCACCTGTCTCATGTGTGTCTGGGCCATTTAGGTCATTTGGTCGAAGCTCTCCTTTTGCTTCATGATGTTTAACCGTGTTCATATAGAAATGAAAAGATAAATAAGTTATGATCAGGAGTCTTTAACCCTTGCAGTGACCTGATCCCTATTTCTATTCCTTAACAAACCTGTCCTTTTAATATTCACCATGATACAATAGGAAAAAAACCTCACCAGTAACTTGGAGCTGAATTCCAGTGAAGAGCGAGTGATAACTGACTTCAGTCTCTTTATTACTGACTGCACAGGAATAAACTCCTCCATCATCTTCTCCCACATCACTAATATTCACACTGAACTCTTTATTCCTCGTGTCATCAGAAATGGAGAATCTGCCGTCCTGATGATGTTCTGATCCTCTGGTTCTGATCACTTCAGTTTCAGAGAGACGATTCAGTTTGTAAAGGAACTTCATGCTTTTTACAAACTTTACTGGATAGGAGCAGCTGATCCTCACAGTCTGTCCAAAATAACCTCTTACTGTTTTTCTCTCACTACAACATGGATCTGTCAATCACAGTGTAGAATTATTTATTTCACAGATATCAGGAGCCCACATTTTACTTAAGTGTAGATTTATCTGATTTATATGCACATTAAATCCATTTATTATACACGACAAGTCTAATATCTACTGCAACATACTTGACACATACGTGCAAATGCATATACCCGTTATGTACCCATTCTGCTACAGTTACCATTCTGTTATAAACACAACTGAGATACAGACCACATAGTTCATAGGATATCCATTCTAACATTACAAACCAGCCTACATTACCACATCTCTAAATATAAAATGTCACATGATGATGCGGCTAGGGCTAGGGCACACATACACACACACACACACACACACACACACCTCCCTCTTCATTTTCTCACTTTCTTATTTTCTCTTGTTCAGATAAGCTCATTTGTTACTACTGTCCATAATCATACTACTTCAGGCTCTCTCTCTGTGTGTGTGTGTGTGTGTGTGTGTGCACTTGTTATCGATCGCTGGAAGCACCATATAAATCATATCTCGAACAAATTCTTTATAATGGAGATAAAAAAAAAATCTTAGTGGTCAAGATGCTGTTTTAGAGTTTACGGCTACATTTGGTAGTTTGCAGCCGATGCTTTGTTCTAGCTGACATCTTGTTAATAACAATGTTGTGTGTGTGTGCATGCGTGTGTGTGTATGAGCGCTGAGGATGTATGTGGTCATTTCTAAGGCCAAATCGAACTATTTACCAGTTGTGAGTTCCGTATCTATCTCATTGTACATACCGGCCATTTTCACGGTTGCTTAGCAACGCATCAATCAATCAAAGCACCATTACTTTGCCAAATTGGCTCCATGGTAACTAAGAGAAAAAAAACCAACAGTCTAATTCAAGAGACGTTTGTTTCATAGTGACAGAAAGCAGTTGAAGATCATTATACGGTTTGATACTGTATCGTATATACACAGATCAGCTTTAACATTATGACACCCTGCCTAATATTGAGCAGGTCCTCACTTTTGCCACATTAGACTACACGGGTTAGCCTTCACTCCTCACTGCAGTGGTCAGGACAAACCAAAAGTGATCCAAGGAAGGAAAACTGGTGAACTGGCGACAGGGTCATGGGTGGCCAAGACACCTTCATGCATATGGGGAATGGAGACTGGCCCGTGTAGTCCGATCCAATAGAAGCGCTAGTGTAGATCAAGTTGAGGAAAAGGTTAATGCTCGTTACAGTAGAAAGGTGCATCACCATGTCGGAAATTATATATACACCTTTTGCAGGCATGAGACTACCATGACGTCAGTCAGAACAGTGGACGGCAAAAGCGCTAGGCTAGTATGTATTTTCCTTGATAATTATGTTCAAGGTCTACTTTAGAGCTGAGCCAAAACAATTACTTGATGAGTACCTGATGATTACCTGATAGATAAAACAGTATCAGGTAATAGCTTCTGTTCTGCTGATTATTGTCATATGCAGTATGTTGTGGAGAACAAGCTTGTGACAGTGGATGAAGAAAGTAATAAGGATATTAATTTGCAGAAGTTTCATAACGTCTGTTATCATAACGTTCATTTCCTTAGACGGTGTACAAATATGTGATTCTTCCTGGATTTCAGGCTGCTTGCTAGTCATACCTCAGTCAGCGCTACTGTTAATACTGACATTTCAATTTGACATTTCAACATTGAATTTAATTAATAGCTAACTCACTGTTCTGGGGTTGAATTCCAAATAGTGCGTAATTTAAAAGCTAGTGCGCAATGTAGGGTGTACAATCCCATGTTCCATGCACCAAGTAGTGTCCTTAATCAGGGTTTAGAGAGGGATTTAGGATGCAGCCTTGTGTTAGAAGCTACAGTAGTTATCTGTGAAACACAAAGCGGACGGTTCAGAGGCAATTCAGAACTAAGGAGACAAATTTAAAATTGTTTAAAATGATGTAACAATAAATAAAACCTTGTTGCCGTCCAGAAGTGGGTGGGACCATAGCAGACAAATGTTGTGAAAAGGTCAATATCAGATAACATTTTTATCAGTTTTGATCTTGTTAAGCCTTTATTTGTTACATATACATTACAGCACAGTGAAATTCCTTCTTTGCATACTTCAGCCATGATACAGCACCCTGGAGCAGATAGGGTTAAGGGCCTTGCTCGAGGGCCCAATAATGACAACCTGGTGGAACTGGGGATTGAACCGCCGATCTTCCGATCAGTACCTCAGTGCCTAAGTCCTCTGAGCCACCATTGCGATTATTGTATTTTTTCTATACAGGTCAGCATGAATGATTTGTTATTATAGAAACAATAATCCATTAGAACAAGCCCTTTATAATCTCCTAATGACTTCATAACACTTAATGACATCATCTGTTATATTGAACTTCCAGCCGCCTAACACACAGTATGACTGCAGATCAATCCCTAATATCCGTTATCACCCAAATGAGGATGGGTTCCCTGTTGAGTCTGGTTCCTCTCAAGGTTTCTTCCTTGCCGCCGTCGCCCTCGGCTTGCTCATCAGGAACAATCTGATCATTTTGATTTATACGCATTCACATTTCATACAAGCTCCCATAATTTTCTTTTGATTGTGTAAAGCTCCTTTGCGACAATGACAATTGTTAAAAGCGCTATATAAATAAAAATAAAATTCAATTGAATAACAATTATAATTTAAGAATTAAAAATTATTGTGGTGGAAATTCAAAGATTTTGTAATATTTCCCAAATTTTCCTCATGTTCACATCACAGCTTGATGGGGGACTGATGATGTGTTTCTGCTTACGTTACCTGCCAATCACTTCGCTAGAAAGGGCTGGTTTAGGGGGTGTGGCTTTAAAGAGGAATTTGTTCTGTTCATGAGGTATCATTTATTCTGTTTGTGACTCTGTTTAATTTTAATTACATACATAAACGTAGACACAGTACAATAAAAGATGCATAAAAGTTTATCACTGTGCTTGTCGTTTTTGTAAGTGTAAGTGGTGCGTTGTGTTTTATACATTTGTAGTAAGAGAAGTGGCTCCTCGTAGAGGCTGCAAATTAAACTAGGGCACTTATTCCCTTTCGCCCTATCTGCATTCACAACCTACTAAAGCAGCCAAGCATGAAGAGTCTTCTCTTTTCTTCTCTTCTCCTCACTTCTCCTGTCCTTTCCTTATGTCCCGCCTCTCTCTCTCTCTTTCTCTCCTCTCCTAGGCTCTAATGCATTCTGAAAGCAAAGTTTAACATCCTGTAACGTTATTGACCAGACTTTGTTAATGTCAGTGCAGACTCTAGGATAGCGGCCCCCTCGGTAACGGTATCGATCCTGATCATAAAAGCCCTGAGAGCGAGTGAACGTCCCCCTGTGGTCCACATCGAAATTATAGCGAAGTCAGGCGCTGAGGGAGCACTTCCTTTCAGTTTTACATCATACCACACTGTGCGGAGATGAGACCGGCCGATGATTGAACGTTCTCTTGAGGGGGTTGCCGCTGCCCATAACTTGGCACTAAGACAATCTGAGCAAATGACCACATACTCACTGAGCATGGATGTGGGAAAAGAGTATAGGTCTTACAGTTTATCTTCAACGATAACCAGCCAAACTCTCCAAATCGATCTTGATGACATGTTCTCATCATACAGAAGTCAGTGATGCTCCTTCATACAGTTTGTTCACAGATGTTTGTCATATTTGTGACATTACCTCATAAGGTTAGCACCAGTACTCGAGATCTCTTACACAGTACCTGCTTTTATAGTGAAATATTCCCACCCACAGGACATACTGGGTTTTTTTTAGACATCAGCTCGCCCACTTGACCCAGGCTTTCTGGCGCTTGCTCAGATGAAGTGCCCATCTTTTTGTTATTATTCATTGGCAAACTCCTTGGTAATATTTTTTTGCGCTATACAGTACACACGGTGATCTGTTACTCTGAATGGTCATCAGTTGGCACCCCTGGTAAAACTTTTTAAGGTGTGAGCAAATAGAACCCATTTCTACAGGGTGGGTGAAAATTAACTCGGCAATATTTATTGGCTATAGAATTTGTAGCATTACTGGTTCACCACCCCATTGTTTGCATTTGTACAAATTGTAAATGTACAGTTGTTTTAATTAATTTGTATTAAAAATATGAACTTTATTACCAATGTTTAATGCTCAGTTACTAAGAACCGTTTCATCCGCACATAGTCATTTCAAGAAAGAGTGCCTAAATAAACAGCAATTTATTAGCGATTATTTTATTTTGAACAACCACTAGCATAAGTACCCACCAATGACTGGTAAAGAGTTTATAGAAATAGTTAAAAGGTTAAAGCTAATAATAAGCTGATCAGCTTTAATGTAATAAATGATATTATTATTTCAGGGTTGAAGCCCACATACATGTCTGTTTGTCTTTCTGTACGTCAGAAATCTCTGCCTAACTTATTAATACTAGAAATTTTGTCAATTTTGTAAGGTTGAGTATCCTACGCCGTGTTTTGTCTTAAAATGACCCCAGCACATTAAAATTCACTTATACCACTTCAGCACTGTTATTTAAAAATATTCAGTTTAGCTTTTCTAATTAATATCTATTGGTGCAGGTGTTTGTTTACATTGAGACAGTAGCACATTAGTAGCTAATTTTAAAATAGATTATTAAATCTGGCACATAACTGTTCATAACAATGTTTTTCTGAACATTTTGATTTTGACAACAGTTTGGGTATTTTACATGACCTTACAGTACCTCAGACTGCGGCAGGTATGTTTATCTAATAGTGGTGCTTTACATTACTGCTTGTTATTATCGGTATGGTTTCTGAACATAAACTGGGGTTAAACTTCCCACAATAAACATACATTGATCTGTCCATTTATCTTTGCAGATTCAGTTTTGATAGTCATTTTTTCTTTTTGGATTGTGGTGACTTGTAGGTCAATACACGGTATAGCATTGTTTGGATCTGTTGAGAGAGGCGTATAGCCATGCCCACCTTGAGGGAAAAGTGCTATATCTATCCAGAAAAGCGCTAGATGCCATGACGTAATCTGGTACATAACTGCTCATAACTTCCCATCTACTTTATTTTGACTTTATATATGGCACAGATTTAACTTCAGGCAAATACCGAAGGACTGGCAAAGTTTCATTAAATTCTCTTCAGCCAGACAGACATACAGACAGACATACAAGCAGAATTTTTTCTGCTGAAACTGGTTTTGAGTACTTCAGTGTATAAAACGTAAAGATATCATTGGAAAAGTTAGTTCTGACCATGTACATCTGACAATGTACAGTCACAACCTTTCTTTTATTTATATGGATGTAGGAATTTACAATTGAATATAAACATACTGGTACTTGACACCAAGTTATAAAAAAAAAATTATTGGAAAATTATGGTTTCTTAGCATCCTAAAATGGTTCCGTGTGGCAGGCTTTCTGATAAGCATACATTTTGTTGTATTTTTACATACATTAGCCATAAAAAATTTCCCTTGGGGGATCACCTGAAGAACCTTCCCAAACTATAGCTTAACCCCCAATACATGTAACCAGTGCACACTACAGTATTCCTCCCTCAAATGCAATCTCATCTGAATGTTATCTAACCCTTGCCAAATGTAGGTTTAATCCTCTCCAAATGTACCCATACCCTGAGCTCTACCAAATCTAACATAACCAGTTATACCATATAATTCTTAAAAAATGTAGTCTAGCATGTGCCAAATGTACCCTGACTCTTTCCAAAAGTGATCCAACTCTTCTCAAATGTTCCCTAACCCCTGCCAAATGTAGTATAACGTTTGCCAAATGTACCCTAACTTTAGCCAAATGTATCCTAACTCTGGCCAAAAGTGGTCAAATCCTCATCAGAGGTTTTCTAACCCTTTCTAAATGTAATCCACTCTTCTCCAAATGTACCCCAAACCTTGAAAAATGTCTACCACTTGCCAAATGTACTCTACCCAGTCGCAAATGTATTCTAACCCTCCTCAAATGTTCCCTACCCTTTGCCAAATGTAGTCCCTCTTCAAATGTACCTTAAACCTTAAAAAAGCTATCACTTGCCAAATGTACCCTTACTCGCACTTGCCAAAAGTGGTCAAACCCTCCTCAGATGTACCCTATCACTTCCCATGTGCAGGCTAACACTTACCAAATGTTCCTTACCCCTTGCCAAAAGTGGTCAAACCCTCCTCAAATGTACCCCAACCCTTGCCAAAAGTGGCCTAACCCCGTCCAGGTGCATCATACCATCCCTAAATGGTATGATAACCAAATATATTTTAACTCTCCCCAACAGTTCCACTTGATGACTATAAAGATGGTGTTTTCGGCTGTTGAGGGCAGTTTTTCTGTGATGGCTTGTGACTGCAGTAGCTAAATAGTTTGGGACTGAAATTCCCACAAATAGTTCTGTACCTGAGTTTCCATCAATGAAAGTATATGAACTTAAATAACTGTTCCTGTTATATTGAACTTACAGTACAGCCTTATAGCACACAGATATACCAGGGACTGTTGTATAGTCATACTATGTAATATTACCCTAAGGAGGATGGGTTCCATGTTGAGTCTGGTCCCTCTCAAGGATTTTTCATATTATCTTTTCAGGGAGTTTTTCTTTGCCACAATTTCCTTGGCTTGCTCATCAGGGCCAAGTAGATAATTATACTTAATACTTTTTTTCCCTTCCCAAACGTATTCCAGCCATTAAAGTAGTCTAGCACTTAAATTCTGGCCCCAAATATGGTCTAGCATGTAAATATAGTAGTCGATCCCTTCTCAAATCTACTCTTACCCCTTGAATCTTAAACCTTTAAACATGGCACTTTCTGTGCCAAATGTTCTGCACCAAATATACACTATCTTCTCCAGAATGCATGCTCTCTGAATTATGTCAGCTTTAAATGTCATCTAATCTAAATGGGCCCTGTGTCATTTTACCTCAAATTGTTTCCATGTAGCCTGTCACTCCTTAAATGCAAGCTTTCTGTACTATCCCAAACCCAATGTTTCATGGTGTATGCTGTGTCTGTAACCTCATCCTGCCCTTATTCCAAATTTGTCATATCTCTAGCATATATGTCAACTCCACATTTGCACCATCTCAAATTATTGCTATGTCTTTCCTAATGCAAGTGTAGTATTTAAAACCAAAGACACTGTGTTACTGCCATCTACAGACAAAATTATGTTGTATTGTCACCCCTACACACATACACACCCGCCACCCCTACTACTTCCACATTACATACCCACATTTAAAACCTATACAACCAAACACACTGTAATCATAAAAATCTATATGTAGTTGCTTAAAATAGCTCAGGAATATTGTCTAAATACATCTGCAATATACACAAAGTACTGTATAAGAATGCCAAATATCTGCTCACATTTTTCTTCCTGTTCTGCAGATCAGTATCTTCATGACTCATCTGTCTAACTATGGGAACGATCGATTGGGTCTGTATACTTTCGTGAACCTGGCCAACTTCCTGAAGTGCTGGACCAATCTAAGACTGCACACACTCCCGCCTCTGCAGCTTGCACACCACTACTTTACCCTATTCCCTGAGCAGAGAAACCCACTCTGGCAGGTCTGTACATGTGTGTGAACATGTGAGAGAGATGTTTGCATGGGTGTGCGTGTGTATACAGTATGTGTGTAATGAATTTTTCAAGTAGTCCTCAAAAAATATGGGCCTATTTTGTTTCCCTGTTGCATTGATTCTTTTAAAAATAGGTTAAGGTTTAAGTATAGAATTATTTTGTTACAACATCCACTCCAACATTGGATGTATTTGTTTTTTTTTTTTTTTGTTTGTTTATACTGTATATATATATAACTTGTTATTATCACTGTCTAGCACATCTATCTCTAAAGATGTCCTGCTACTTTAAATGGACATATGGTGTGTATTGGATGTATTGACTGATAATGTGTGTGTGTGTGTGTGTGTGTGTGTGTGTGTGTGTGTGTGTGTGTGTGTGTGTGTGTGTGTGCGTGCAGAACCCATGTGATGACAAGAGGCACAAGGATATCTGGTCTAAAGAGAAGACCTGTGACAGACTCCCCAAGTTTATGGTGGTTGGACCTCAAAAAACTGGTAAATGTGGAATTAAAATATATTTATAAATAATCCCTCATAGAAGATGGTAAGAAGTTGTTTTCATGTCCAGTGCCAATGGAATCATCTGGAAACATTTTCATTTCCATTTAACAGGGAAACCAACATTCTAAGATGCCTGAAAAGTCACGACTCATCAGTGATTGTGATTAGGGACATACCTAACTTAATAATTATTTGTTGCAGTGAATACTTAGTTCATGCAATCATGCACTATACAATCATGCACTTTCCATACAGACATTTTTTGACTAGGGTTTCTGAGGTGTCCATTTAATTAATTAATTAATTCATTCATTCATTCATTCATTCATTTTCTATTCAACTTGACAGGGTTGTTTGAAGCCTGAAGCCTTTCCTCATAGACTTTGGGCACAAGTCGGTGTACACCCTGGAGTGTTTCATCCCTGCAAAAATGTCTATACAATTCCTAAACAACAAATTCTATAGAATTTTTATAGAAAACAAATGGAAATCGTATAGAGTTTTAGCACTAAATGATTATTTTCTAGAGCCAATTACATAGAACTTGGGTACTGAAGCTCCATAAAATGTATACTAAAAACAAGTAGAAATTTTGTTCCCACGCTTTATAGAAATGGTTGTATAGAATCCTATTGAACAATATTACCCAAGGTTCATAGAAATTGTTCTATAGAGCCCTAAAGACATTTAGAACCCAAGATCTATAGTATTGGTTCCAAAAAATCCTATATAATTTTATTATCCATGCACTATAGAAATGGTTCTGTAGAATCCTATAGAATTTGATTACTTATGCTTTATAGAAATGTTTTTTATAGAATCCTATGCTACCTATGTTCTGTAAGGAAAAAAATCTACAGAAGTACGATTTTGTAGAAAGTGTCCACTGAAAGATTTCGACAACAGGTTCTGTTAAAGCTTTAATGAATTACTTTTGGACAAAAAAATGGTCATTCAGCTTATCTAACATCAGTAAAAATTTCAGTACCTGTTTTGAACAAAAACTCTCTATAGAACCCATTTACAGAAATGTATCACTTTATTAGTTATATTATATATAATCCTATTATTATAGGATTATATAGACCCATTTCTATAGAATCCTTGTGTGATAGAATTTCCATTCATTCTCTTGGGAAATCCATTTTTGCAGGAGTCCATCACCTTTTTGTGAAAATAAAAACACTGCAGTCTCTCGTGTCATGCCGCGCAGATCCCTTTAGGCTGGTGTGATCGAATTTGTTGTCGAGGGAGAAAGCAAACATTTGCCAGTATAATGGATGGAACAGCCAGTCTATGTTGGTTAGCTTTCAGCCTTGTCTGTACACCTCCTCAATTACCGTCCTTCTGTTTTCCCTTGCACTGCTTGCAGTGTCTCTGCACCATGGTGACTGCTTTATACACACATTTCAACGATATAATATCCAGAGTCTTGCAGTTAAAAAAAAAACATAAAAAGACACCCTCCTGTGCTGCCATTTTGGAATAACACACGTAGGTAGATCTCACGAGACGACGATGGCTTCCTGCCAGCACCTGTAATGATATGTTGCACAGTATGGGTTTTAAAGAAATCTATACTCTATCAAAGCCTGAACAACTTTGTTGGCAAAGATAAGAGGAGCTCTTGTGGAACTTGGATATATTTTATAGCATTGTAGAAATTAGAGAATTCTGATGGGATTTTGTTTAAAAGTAAAAGTTGCGTATAATGTAAAGAATGTATGCCTTCTTAAACATTCTCTCTAAGGTTCGAGAGATTTTAAATTGGAATTCTGTACAACATCTAGTAATTCTGTAGTGTTCTGTTGAAGAACTTCTATAGACCTACATGAAGAGGATATTAACATTATTGAAATTATTATAAAATTATATAGATCTAAAAAACATTTTATGGAGAATTTTGATTTAAACTGGGTAGTTTTAGTCATGAATTCTCTGTCAATAGAGAAAAATCATTTAAAAACAAAAAATTCATAAAAGTAGATCAGCATCACTATCTCCTTCACATTCCAACAGTGTTGCGGGGTTTGTTTTATTTAATGGTGTTTAACAGTAGGATTTAAATGTGCCTTTCATATATTAGATGTTGCTCGTGTATAAAAACAAAGATAAACACCTCTAATGTTGTGTACAAATGACAAAATCCTATTACTGACTAACAAGCCTAATTTAACAGTGGGAATCAACCATCTGTCTGTTTAGATTTTTTTTTTTTTTTTTTTTGTCCTCACTGGGATTTCCTAATGCTCATGTTAAATTATTTTCATTACCGTCTGTTGGTGCGCAGCACTTAAACCCGGATGTCTTTTAATTTTAAAGCGATTTCGCATTACAGCGCCGCAATATATATTTATTGTCCGTACACATTGTGATCTCCTTAATTGCGCACTCAATTCCCGCAATTCACCACGAACTGTAAAAGTTGCAGCGTGTTTCCTAGTGCAAGGCTTCAAGGCTTTGTGTGTGTTTGAGAGTGTGAAAATGTGAGCTGTTGTTCACCTTGATCCCCCCTGTCACATCTCACCTTGTACAGCACAGATGAAAGTGCAGCAAGAGACATTAGATGCACTGAAGGAGAACAACACAGACTCACTTGGGGGAGAGATGGAGAATCGGAAAAAGGGGTGAAAAAGAGAGAAAAGGCGTGAACGGAGAAATAAAAAAAGAGCGAGCGCTGGTTCTTTCGCTGTGTGGAGTTGTCTAGCTAAAGGAGTTTGATTGGTGTCAGGACACCAGAGTAGTTAGACAGTTTGTGCTTTGAGCTCTCTCCACAAACTTATGAAACACTCGCTCACCCACTCTCGTTCTGACACACACAAACAGATACTCGCAGATACCACGCTCGCTAGCACCCACACACACAAACACACACACACACACATTCACATCCAGTCTTTTTCACAGGAACATGCATACATAGATATATACATACATACATATTTGTCCATAATGACTTGCCCAACACATTCAGACACACATTTACGCCCACAGCTGAAAAATCCATGCTGCAAATAGAGTATTGATTTCAGCCCATTCTCCGTTTCCTTCTCTCTCCATCTTTTGGCTTTATTTGTCGAGTCCATGTAGCGCACTTAAACATATTACACTATCATTATCCGCGCAGGGCCTCATCTATCCTTGTTATGCGGCTCGTTCTTCTCGTTCACAGGCACCACGGCGCTCTACCTTTTCCTCCTGATGCATCCGTCCATCTCCAGCAGTTTCCCCAGCTCCAAGACCTTCGAGGAGGTGCAGTTCTTCAACACCAACAACTATCACAAAGGCATTGACTGGTAAAACAATATTTTGTATTTGTTCATTTGTAGGAGAAAGCACTGATATAAAAATTTAAGGGGTAATTCATAATTTATTTCAGGTAGGGGTGTCATTAATAGTCTTTTTAAACAAGCTTATGTGGCTGGTTTTATCAATACCAGCTTCTGTTAAAAAAGATTCTGGCCCTGAAATAAAGTCTGTATGACACACAGTTTGAAAAGAGTCAGTCGGGGATAAAGTAGAAGACTGGTTAATGTCCTTGCAATTGAGAGTTCATCTCACACGCACCAAAGGCATTTAAAAACTACCAATGTCTCCTTTAATGTGCTGTTCTGGTACAGAGAACGTCACTGACATAACATGAAGGCAACTATGACTTTATTATGAATACGTTCTTTGATATAATAGAATCACATTGCCAGTCTGTACTGTAGCTGTCCTAATCACTATTGCTGATCAATGGCTTTATACTAGTTATAAAAACCAATTATGTTTATGCTAAGTAGGATTACACATATACGTATTTAAGTCAAACTGAGGCTTGTGATCCAGTTTGTCATGAACACTCAGCGTGTGGAACACCTGATCCTTAAAAATCGACTTGTCGCCAACTTGTGGAAGAGACGAATCTGTCTGTGGGAACTGTACACACAATCATTCACCAACATCACTTGCACATTACAGGAGCTCGGCTGGAAGTTATTGCCAGTACAGTCCTGACCTCGCGCCAAGCTATTTCTACATGTTTGTGCCATTTAAGCAGTTCCTGGGAGGCCAGCGTTTCAGACATTAAGCACGCAATTAAGCGGTCATGGCTCCTGCGTACTAGGAAAACTTTCTACCTTGATGGTATCCAAACACTATTGAAACCCTAGGATAAGTGCCTTAGTGTAACAGGGGATTATATAGAGAAATAAATGGAGTTTTACACCCATAACTCTGTTCTGTTAAATGTCCCGGTTTGGCTTGAACACCCCTCATAATTTGAATCTCCAGGTTTACACACAGTTTAATTTTTTTTTTTCGGTATCATATAGCATCTTTTTGAAGACCACACAGTTTGGTGATAAAACAATATCAGTACACTGTAATAAGGTAATATAGTACTGTATAATGTTTAACTGATCTAAGTCACGTGTGTGTGTGTGTGTGTGTGTGTGTGTGTGTGTGTGTGTGTGTGTGTTTGTAAAAGGTACATGGAGTTTTTTCCAGTTCCATCAAACGTCAGTACGGACTTCCTGTTTGAGAAAAGCGCTAGTTACTTCCCTTCGGAGGAGACGCCTAAACGAGCTGCTGCCCTTTTGCCCAAAGCCAAAATCCTCACCCTGCTCATTAACCCATCTGACAGAGCCTACAGCTGGTACCAGGTACCCACAGCAAGAAACTAACCAATGTACAATCTCCAACACAAACATTTTATCTGTTCGAGTTTGTGTGTGTGTGAGTCTGTATATACAGTATGTGTGTAGGTGTGAGGGTTCTTTGCTGCAGTAGGTTAAAGAGAAGCTGGTTAAACTGGGGATCGATGCAATGAGGAGCGAAAGTCAATGCCACATTAGATTACCATCAGCACACTCTCTGCCTTTTAAGCTCACTTATTGAGCTCATTCAGCAGGATATAGTGTGTGTGTGTGTGTGTGTGTGTGTGTGTGTGTGTGTGTTACTTTTCTTTTTGGACGGGCAGAGAATAAAATAGACAACTCATTAACCAATTAGCAGTGGGAGAGGTTGACGAATTTGACCCCTGTCCTGATCAGACTGTGCAATCATGTCTCAGTGGGTTTTGTTCTGATGTACGTTATATAGGGTTATACTGAAGGCTCGCGACATAACTTATAAAGTAAGAAAATTTCATGTGAACATAAAATATCTGATACATTAACAGAAACGTGGAAAAAATCTTTTTTAGGTACGTTTTCTACCGTGGATGTAACATAATATTAATAATAATGTGACTTTGTTTGTGTTTTTTTTCATGATTTTTGTCTGTTAGCAGTTAGCTAGCTCTACTCACCTTTAGTCTTTTTGTTTACAATTTTCCTAAATAAAGCCGGGCTCTGTCTGATAAACTTTCCCTAAAAATCCTCCATTTCACAAATAATACATTTATTTAATTTCTAAATATACATTAAATCGTGACCACGCGATATTTTTTATTGTTATTATTTATAAATATTTACACGCTTTCTGTTAAACTCAGGCAGGTTCTTACCCGGGTCAGGGATGCGCGAGCTTCTTTTTTGCTATAACGCAGAGTCACTAGGCAACATCGAGACATTTAATTGGCTGATAGGACGCACGCGAACGCTCCATGTGAGCGAATCATGTTTCAGGTTACTCAGCGCTACTGACCTCAGAGCTCAGAAATGGAGGAAATGATCAAAAACAAAACCTGATTTACTGGCTTATTGATGCACATGTGGAGTGACGTCTGGCCCACCTCATTAATACCTAGGGGTAGTATAGCGTAATCATACAATCTGCACAATAATCATTGAATATATCACATCATATTCCTGTTTAATTTTTATTATTATTATTATTATTTTAGTACAATTAAAAGTTTGGGGTCACTTGCTAATTTCTTTGTTATTGTTTAGAGATTTATTTCCTACATTCTACAACAATACTGGGAATTCCAAAACTATGAAATAATACATATGGAATTAAATAATTATGTAACAACAACAGTTAGTTGTTATTTTACGACACAGAGGTCAGCCTTTCTGGAACTGTTTGTTCAAGAACAGTATTGTGTCAAGTGTATTTACAAAACCCATCAAGCACCATGATGAAACTGGCTCTCATGAAGACCTTCCCAGGAAAGCAAGACCAAAACGTTACCTCTGCTGCAGAGGAGAAGTTCATTTAGAGTCACCAGCCTCAGAAATCACCAATTAACCTCAAACAGCACCTCGGATTAGAGCCGTTATGAAGGCTCAACTGTTCAAATGAGCTTTTTGTACATTTTGGATGCCTTCAACAGTGGTTTACAGTGTAGAAAGAAATAAAAATAAAGAACGATCCTGGAATTAGAAAGTGATCCCAAACTTACAAAGCGGTAGTGTATTTTCAAATGATGTGTTTCTATATCCACTCCTTATTTATGTGACTTGATTGCACATTTATTCTGATACAATTTCACATATCAAGCATTTCATAGCAATTTCACAGTGTGTCATTTAACTCAATTATTAATAAAAATAACAATAAATAAAAAAAATATTGCAATAAAACTAAACCATGTGTCTAAAAACCTTGGTAGTAACAAACAGCTTCCAGCAGACACTTTACAAGTATCCCAAAAGCACAAAACACATCTTCTAACAATGAATTTATTTCCATTTCATAATAAATTTTGGCACTGTGCAATATTTTTTGTTTTTAAAAAAATGGCAAAGAATTAAGCTACATAAAACGCCTAAAAGCACAGTGGAAATGAACTGGAAGAGTCATGAAAGCCAACAGTGCAGAACAAAAGGTTTGTGCTGGAAATATTACAACTCTAGCAGCTATAGAATTCCAACAACGCACTTATTGATTCAGCTATCAGCAATATTCAGTTTTCAAAAATTGAAAAAGAAACTCCCCGCCCCCCCCCCCCAAAAAAAAAAGATGACCTAGTGTTGGCATTATTGTTTAATATAATAAAGAATAAATCTGTCTCTAGAGACCAGCCAATCCAACAGCACTCCTCTGACCCTCAGAGACATTGAGTCTCTCAGAACCAAACTGAGACATGCTGGAAGATATCGAGCTCAGCGCCGGAGAGAGCTTCCCCTCTGAGAAGTCCTCTGAGTAAGAATAGGAAAGTTTACTGTTAACACTAGCATGGACGCTGCTGGCCGAACTGCTGGAGCGTTTAGAGCCTCGGCTGCCTTTATCAGAGCCGGACACCCTGGTTGAGTGTGACCGTGCTGGAGCGACACTCTGCTGCTGACGAAGAGCCTCGGGATGGTCTAAAGGAGAAGGTGGAAGGATGGAGGGATGCGGAGCCGGAGCGAGGGTAACATCTCGTGGGGACTGGAGATGACGAGAGTTCCTGGAGACAGCACTAGCTGCAGAGGATGATGTGGTCGAATGAGGTCTTGATGATTTTTGAACGGTGTTTATCTGTTGAGCATGTGTAGAAATGCAGGAATTAGTATTTTATAAATTAGGTACAAGTTAAATAAATATATGAATTTGAGTTACTGTTATCATACAATAGTTGACTTCTCTTTAACAGTACAAGATAAAATAATTATTCTAAAGTTCTAGCGCTACAATGATTACTAGCAGTAGTCTTAGGTCTTAGTAGACTAGAAGAAGACATAGAAATGAAAAGTTTTCTTGGGCAGAAACATGCAGAAATTTTCTAGGTTCATGAAAAACTTCATGCCATGCAAACAAGCTTAATGCCACTTACAGCCGTGCTGTCTTTCCTCTGCTCGCAGGCCTTGTCTCCTTGTCCTGGTCGCTGTGTAGAAGACAGCTGAGGACGATTCGGTACCCCAAAGTCTGACTGCTGTATGCCAGCCATGGATGCCAACTGACCGAGCCTGCAAATGACGATGTGTTTTTATTTTATACGTTTTTAACATGATCTATCCCACTACATACAGTACTGGTCTATTATATAGATAAGGTGCAAGAAAATGAAACCCAACTAACCCAGCATCTTTAAGCAGGTCAAGGAAGGCATGGAATTTGTTAAAGGAAGCCTCAATGCTGTCCAGTACTTGTTCGTCCTCCAATACAGAGTGACTGACGTGAGCTTCAGACAGGGACTGGTTCACACTCCGTAGACGATTGTTCTCCAACTCCAGCTAGTAGGAGAAAATATAAAACCCGCAAACAACAAGGCAAGAGAATATGACGTTAGACATACAAGTGTGAAAACATAGCCATACTGTATGTCATGACATGGTTTAAAAAAAAATTAAAAAGAAAAAAATTTTTTTTTAGATGGATATACCTCAACAACACGGGAAGTGGCTTTGAGTCTTGCGTTTCTTTCCTCGGTGAGCCTGAGCCTGTATTCCTCCAGCTGCTCCTGGAAGAGAAAGCGCAAATCATTCAATTTTTATAAAAGAGATATAGACAGATCGGTGAACAGAGACAACAGCATACTGTAGCGAGACCAACAGTGATGAAGTTAAAAATGAATAATAATAAATAAAAGTCAGACAAACATGTAGACAATGATAAAGCTAGACTGAATAAAAGGTAAAGAGATATTCAAATACATAAACAGTAAGCAGACAGCATTTTCCATTTGGGAAATTTTTGTGTTTGAGTGAGTTCAAACTCATGGTCTTTTATATCTGCCAATAAAAGCTCATAATACTCCTAAATAAAATTTAGGACCATGCTCATTTTGGACTGCTTTTTTTAATCTAATATTGTACTGTTAATGAACGTACATAAACACGTAGGCAAAGATACGGAGAGATAGACAGATCACGGAACGCGGTACCTGTAGACTCTTGTAATCTGCCTGCAGACGTCTGTACTGGCTGCTGACGATGTTCTCACCAGCTCTCAGCGCACGCACACTTTGCGACACGCTTTCATTTTCATCAGACTGAGACTCGCTCTCTGACTCCAGTGTGACTCGAATGGAGGAGGCATTCTGAAGTCGACAAACAACTTTATTTCAGAGTGCAAATACGGAGCCCCTTCGGTGACATTCGGGGGGGGGGTAGTTGGGTGGGACAAATATATTCTACAGCCACGAATTACCAAGTATTAATATATACCAATTTGGTTTGTCCATCGTGTGTTTTTATTTACTTATCTAATTTTCCATATAACTCATCGTTAATTGATGTCGACTAAAATTCAAATCGGACAACTCGTCCCATTACTTATAAACCTCTATTTACAACGCTTCCTTTATGCGATCGATGCTGCCAGGAATGTGGCAGGAATATAACACCCTACATTACGGCCACAACATACTGTAGTATCTCTTTCCCACGTCTTAGTAAGTCATGGCCGAGGAATATTTTTTCCTGAATGTTATCAAAGGTGATCCTTATGAACTAAAATTTTATTGCTGTTTTGGATTTGGCAGTAAAGAAAAATATGACCCGTTAAAAAATGTGCAAAAACCTGAAAGGTCCGAACCGCTGTTGCAGCACTCTGAGGAAGACCCCTAAACAAGACCAGGACACAAGAGGTTTAGATCTTAATAGAAAAGATGGACAACAGAGCATTTATTACTACCATTGCAATCGGGATCAGCTGATACAATATTATCACAATATCTAGATGCCGATTCGATTTGCATTGCGATTCTGTTTGTATCATGATTTTATAAATGTTTTATTTATTTATTTTTTTACAGTTTTCAGTGTGTCATATGTAGGATTACAGAGGAACTGAAACTTTTCACAACCTCAAATGTAAACATACTTTATAATTAAAAAAAATAAATACATACGTATACATGAATTGCCACAACATCACTGAAACATTTTTTCCCCTCAACAGTGCAATATTAATATTAACCAACAATATATAACCAGTTTTTATTTTGTTCTTTGCGCATTATAGCTCAAATGTATGAAAAGTATGAGTTGTTTGATCGCATCCTGAACCACTCACTTCTACCACGATGTCCCCTACCTCTGAAGTTTGGCACGTGCCGCCGTGCGCCATGGGATGTAAGCGTTACTGCCGGGGCGAGGAGGCCTCCCTCCGCACGGTGCTATAGACGCCCGCCGCGATCCTTTAACTAACACACAGAGTATGTTACATTAGTACATCTGGATAAACATGCTACGAGTCAAAAAAAACAGCAAAACAAAGCTTTATAGATCTATTAGATATTATTACATCATAACTATAAGAGCCAATCAGGTTCCAATGTGCAATATCCAAAATGAGTATTATTCGCTCATGCGTACAATCCTGATTTTTTTTTTATCTACACTCTAACTCATTTGGATTCTATTACTCGCTATTAAATTAAGACCTTTACAATTAAATATGGCCTTCTTACCGATTCTGTAAGTAGCTCTTCCTGTGCTTCTCCTGTTCGTCTGTCCCAAATGATCGTTTGCATCCTTAGCTGGAGGCTTCAACCACAAATACTGCAAAACACAAATTGTGCTGCCTTTAACCAAAGGGCTTTTTACGTGCAAAAACTTGAGCAATGTTACCATTTATTCAACCAATCTCTAGTTTGACCTCTAATCCAGTTGTTATACATTCAGTTAAAATCTGGAATCAATTCAGACTATCGTTTTCCCTTAAAGAGGTACCAAAGGCTGCCCCAATTGCTAAAAATTACATGTTTGTTCCATCTATGATGGATGATGCCTTTAAAGTTTGGGCTAGAAAGGGTTTGGTCTCATTGTCTGAACTCTATATTGATGGAAATTTTGCATCCTTCGAACA
>JAOTRS010000033.1:9321780-9335093 GCA_028565755.1 Dinotopterus cunningtoni
GTTTTTGATAGTGGGGGTCGCGAGATCTTGTCGATCTTCAATTAGGGGTCGCTGGCTTGAAAGTTTGAGAACCACTGATCTAGACAACGTTTGTTAGACTTAAGAACAAATCGGACTTACGAATGAGCTCTCGGAACAGAACTCGTTCGTATGTAGGGGACTTACTGTATATGGTTCATATTAGGAACGGCAATATCATTCAATTCCATTTAAATAATGATTTCAATTTCACATGAAAGATTATACATATAACTATATTTGATATTATTATTCTTGTAATATATGCACGTAGTAATATGTTCATTGTTTGAATTTTGTTTCATATTCAGGGATTTTAACATTTAGTTCTCTCTCCCTTTCACTTCTTTCCATGTCTCTCCATTATCTCTTCCTTTTTTATTATAGTCTCTATCTCTCTCTCTCTCATTTCTGTCTTATTCATGCCACCTTTTGTTCTCTCTCACCTTCTATCTCCTCTTTTTTCTCTCGTTCCCTTTCTCTCTCTCCCTCATCCTGTCTTTTTCTTTCCCTCTATTATCTCTTTCTTTCTTCTTCTGCCTTCCTCCCTCCCTCTCATTCTCACTTCTTCTCTTATTCCACTCCCTCATCCTTCTATCTCTTCCTCTTTAATATCTGGTTCTCTCTGTTTTGCCTTATTTTTCACTCCCTGCCTTTCTTTCTCTTCCATCTCACCTCCATCTATACCTCTCTTCATTATCTCTTCCTTTTTCTTTCTTATTCCTCCCACTAATTTTTTTATTTCTCATTCTTTTCCCTCTCTCTGTCCTTTACTGATTCACCCCGTGTGCTACACTAAGTATTAGAGTGTGTAGAGATGCCCTGCCCTGCTTACCGGATCGAGTTCTGTCCACCAATGATCCTCTTCCTCCGTGTGTGTGCGGGCCTCAAACCACACACAGAGCTTGCGACATCTGCAGCGCACACACACACACACACACACACACACATCATGTGAGAACAAATGTGGATGATCTACGACTTTACTATATAAACACTACACAGATTGAGCATGTGTGTGTGGGTGCGTGAGTTAATGAGAAAATCAGTTCGGTCTGGTGCGTTTTACTGAATTATTAGAGCGTTTAGTTAAATAAACCACACTTCCTACATGTGTGTATGTGAATGAGACGAGAATTCCTAGGAAAACCTCAACCGTAAATTTTCATGCTGTCCACCTTTTAATTCTGTCAATCATTAGTCTGTTTGTCCAGATGGTGAAAGGATTCGCATTTCATTAACAGATTGGAATAAATGGACTTTATGTTAAAGCGTTAATGTATTCAAAATATTATGAATCATGTCTAGTTAGCATTCTTGGTAGAAATGTCTATGAAACCATTTTATCAAATATTGAGCCCTTCTGAATTCTTCATGTTTTTGCTTCCAGAGAACCAGACTTTCTTATATTTTAATGTAATCTTGAGGAATCCTTTTTTGTCTTTCATTTAAGAGCAGTTTCAGATTCAAGCATAATAAAAACCTAACTTAAGGCATGAAACAGTGAGAAACAGGTGCAGATGGTGACAGATGATCAGCCCGCTGATTAGTGTACTGTTGCTGATAAAACAGATGAGAGAGGAAATGAGGTTGCTGCACAGTTTGCTACAAAAACCATAACATTTTCAAATTGTGTCTTTAGGCACTTTGCAACACATCCTTAATTGAGACTTTTGCACAGCACTGGATATTGGTCTTTTTTATGCTTAGTCAAATATTTTAAGTGCTTAAATTAATAAAGATCACTAATTAGCTGATTAAAAGGAAGAAAAAGTGAAAAAAAAAAAACAGGTCGGAAATTCTTGATAAGGTCACATGTTTCTGGGCCCTGTATTCTGATTGGCAGGAAAAACACACTTCCATATAGGGTCATTTAGGGTGCAGCTCATTTAAAGCAGGAGAATCAAGTCAGAATGCTTATTGTATTTAAGCTGGAAGTCTGTCTTATGTAAACTTGTTTGAAAAAAAAAAGAATAATACGTTATGTTATATGACCTTTAAATACTGATTCATTTTTTACACAGAAATAATGCAAAAGGTGCTAAATTAATTGCAATATTATAATTAATATAACATTAACATTTGGGAGACATGTGCTAGATTTGTGTATAACTAATATAAAACAGATGGATGGGTTATGCCTCACCTTTGACATGGGTGTTGTTATCCCGCTGCATGTAGTTACAAATGACTCCGGCGTCCTCGCTATGGCGACAGTTGTGGCTTCCTATTGGCTGCTTGATGCAGTCGGCCAGCGAGCGCTCGGCTCCTGTGCACTTCACGTTGTCGACATGAATAGGCCCGTGTCCTTCTCCAAAATACGCCATGACGCGAGCTTTGGCTACACCTCTGCAAAAGAAGAAATGAGAAAAATAATGATAATAATCAGGGCGAAACATTGAACAGGTGAACACGATAGGATAACCAGTACAGATTTTTTTTAGATTTTCTTCTTAATTTAGACTCCCACATCAAGGCTCCCAATCAAGGGAGGGCCGAAGGTTATCATGTCTTTCCTCTGAGCCACGTGCCGCCAGCCAACTGCATCTTTTTGGACTGGTTACTCACGCCCCGCCATCGTCATAATCATAACCATGATTGGCTTAGAGTCACGACTGATGTGAGAGCGCCTCCCTCTCAGAGTCATCGGCCAGTTAGCTCTCTCCGGGTCCCTGAATGCGAGAGGCTACAGTACTGTATAACCCGGAATTTTAAAATCTCCAGATGATAGAGCAAGCTCATTACCGCTGCGCCACTCAGGGACAATCACATTACTGTCATTCTGCTTAAGAGTCCATAACAAAAACATGGCAGCCGCTGCATCCTCCCACTGTAGCGCTGCAGCAGAGTGAATTGTGGGTCATCAGAAAAGTGCATCAGAATCTTAATCGGTCCTAATTCCTATCTTATCTTTGTCTTAGCTGACCCTCTCATGAGGGATGTGTGTGTGGCGTGTGTGGAGGCACTAACACACTCGTAAGCAGGTCAGTCAGGTTCCTTCTCTGCTTGAATTGTACTAAATTACAATTTTGCTTGTGTGGGGGGGGGGGATTAGATTAAATCTTATTATGACTGCGTGTGTGTGTGATTCCAACTTATCAATTTAATCATCTGAGTTTAATAAAAACACTTTAAAAACTCACACTCTGGCATTAATCTCTAGAAAAGTCCTCATTTCATGTGGAAAAAAGGAAAAACTATAAATTCTCTCTCCGCCTCACTCAGTCACACACATGGAGAGTATGAGGAGTGACGTAATGGTGTGTCTCATAACATTGTATTCGTATGCTTTCCATATGGTTAACCTCTGAAATGTGTGTGTGTGTGTGTGTGTGTGTGTGTGTGTGTAGTGAGTGAGAGATTTGTACAGTATTTGTAAGTGTGTATACTTGTTAAGTATATAATTGAAGCATGAACAATTTCCAGATTTAACTTTCGTTAAAACTTTGATATTTGTTACCTGTATCCCAGCTGCCTACACACCACCTCTGCGTCCTCATCTGTCCATCCGTCGTCGCAGATCGTCCCCCATTTCCCGGCCAGTAGAATTTCCACCCGCCCTTCTCTCTCGTTCTCTCCGCCCACCAGTCGGAGCGGTACACCTGAGACGATAATCATAGACATGTGTGATTTTTCTTGCAAAGTGTAACAGATGCTCAGAACTTGTATGAGGTAATGAGGAACTTTCGTAAAAGGATCTCAGAAGTATGAGTCATAAAAACCACATACGGATCATACATAAGCCATTAAATAGGACCTGTGATGTGATCTGATATTCATGTGTGCATTTGTGTGTGTGTGTATTTGTATGTGTAAGTGTGTGTAAGAGAGAGAGATGCATAACACATTAGGGGCAGTGGAAAAGGAGCTGGGAGTCAAACGGGAGTTTTGGGTTTCTCGTCATGGAGCACGTGCCCTTTCTCATCTATAGATTCCATATGCAGCTGATCTGATCAAATACTCACATCCTGGCAGTCTAATGAACGTCCTGTGGAATTAACCCTCCATCATAAATCGCTCACCCACACATATACACACACCGACTTTACATGACTTCCGTCTTTCAGCGCTTGAATTTCTGAGCAAAACCACGTAGCTGATGATTTGGCTTCAAATCTGTACTTAGACAAACATACTGGGCCTTATATCGTCTTACACACGGCTTATGTCAGGGTCATTTTCATGATCCATTTCCCAAAAGAAAAAAAATATAAGCAAAATAAAAAGTCTGTAGCCTTGGGCAGTGGCCTCCTGTTAATTCCGCACGCCAATCCAGTCTCCTCACGTCACTCATTTCCATCTGTCATACCGGAAAGAAAAGCGAACGTTTATTGTTATACGCCTTAAATGTATAATGAAAAGTGACATGCAAGGTGAAGAGTTTAAGGTTATGTACTATTTAAAATCCAGACCTATTGTACAACATTTATTTCTTTAAAGGTCCCATATTTTCCCTCTTTAACATTTAAACACAGGTCTCAGTGCTCCTGAAAAGTGACTGTGAGGCTGAGATACCAATGCTAAGTCTGAAATACGCCTTAAATAATGTGCAGGTTAGGGCATCTTCTTATATGAGGTCACAATAGGGGACAAATCTAATTATCTGGTTTAAGCCCTAATTTAAGCACAGAAAGTTTTTACATTTTATACACACATTGTCGAGCCTAATGTATGTCTAAAAATGACAAAAAGCTGAATTTTTGCATAATAGGTGCCCTTTAATACTAGGCTAATGCACATGTGACTTGTGCACTATTTATTTATTTATTCATCATAGAAAACCAAAGAGACTGCTAAAAACTAAAGAAAGGTTCGCAGGCTATCTGGCAGAGACTATAGGTGACCTCCAAGACAGGGATCCCATGAGAGTTTTACATTCTGTAGAATGCGAACTTATCAGACTCAATCTGTGTGTGTTTGGTAGCATAAAACTAAATTACAAAACCATAGAAAATGATCAGTGAGACACAACTATTCACCAATAGGAGTCTGGAGCTGGAACAACTACCTAAGATGTGCATACTAAAAGTCACAGCAAGAGATACACTCACTTGCCTGTACACACACACACACACACACACAGAAACAGAGCTAGCCTGTCTAATTGTGGTGAAGAAACCCAATGCTATATATTTGTAGCAACTGCTATCGCTATTGTAGTACTGCTAACTGTCCTCACATTGCACTATTATGTGCTATGCTAATTCTGGACTAAGTGATAAAATACACCAATATTACCTACAGTACTGTACATTATATTTACATCTATTCAAATGAACACTGTGTACCTTATTATTAGCCACATGTAGCCTAGTTAGTGTTGCATTTTTTTTTAGCTGGCTAAACTAAAGCTAAAGTCTGTCAAGATACTTGATAGCTGAGTACAACAGTTTAAACATTAAAGAGAATCCCTAAAATTAATAATAATTATATTGTTCCTGGTTATATTTAAGTTTATCACCTTAGCTTTTTGATTCAAGGTGTATGTTGTTTTAACAATTATGCTAACGTTACAAAGCATTGCTGCTCAGGTTAGCTCATGTTAACTTGCTATGGTTCATGTAGTATTTAGGGTCCAAGCACTACGCTGATCAGCCCTATGTCGTCATAGTGTGTGAAGTTAACGGTATTGGTATTTCCCATTTAAATCCACGTGCCCACTGTCTTTCTGGTGCGCCCGGGTGGCAATAGCGCAGGTGCTTGGGCCCGATCATTGTTTCTTTGCAGCTATATTAACTATTTTTAGTGCCAATATTTAGGCTATCCCCCTGAGAAAAATAACCTTTCTGTTGTTCTAGAAATTTCTTAATGGAAATCAGCCACATAAAATGAAAAGGGTTTTGCGCTAATCATTTTCATATCATGATGTAAGGAATTGATTTGATAGCTTTTTGCCAAATGTCTAATTTAATATTCTGTCTAGATGGCCATGAAGGCTGTATTTCAGTGCTTTTCTGTCTCCTGAATGTCCATAAAATCCCATTTTATTAGCAAAACCGAATCACCAGAGACCACTAGACTCCATTTGACTCGCATTTAAAAAAGATATGAAATCAATCACAGGCCACTTTGGCAATTAAGACCCTTTGAGGACACAGTTACTGTACATTAAGGCTTTATACCACCACACGCCCAGCTTGCTTCAAATGATGATTCACCAAAGAGCTATTGTTCACACACGATCCCTACAGTGTGGCTTGGGTGTGTGCGGACGGCTTGTACCAGGTAAAATCATCAGCGCTTTATGGAGAGCAAGGGAAACACAGCCAGATAAGTTGATAGACAGCTGGAGCTGATAAAACAGTCTCACTTGGCTGCCAAGGTTTCATTTCCTCTGAAGACCTTTAACGTTAAAGCATTCAGGAAGCCAGCTTGAGATTGAACCGTTCTCACACTCCTCAGAATCAAACTCACACTCATAAGAAACTGTATACTATGGTAAACCATACAAGCCATAATATACCATAGTATAACTGTGGTACTTCAAACATTATCACGATAGGCACCATATGACTGGTGGGTACTACAGTATGGCACTTCAATAGATACTGTACCATGGTAGAACTATACCATGTAACATCATACTTTAGTAAATACCATGGTACTATGACACTTTAGTGGGTATTAAGGTTGTAGTATGGTACTATGTATGTACTACAGTACTTTGGTGAATACCATGGTTTAGCAGGTATCTGATATGCTATGTTTGTGCATACGCCACCATATTAACTATATTATCACATACAACTGGTATGGTATAGTAAAGGCAGAATCATATTAGATACCTGCTAAACTTTAGTAACAACTGTATTATGCATTGAGTACCATGGTAATCACCAAAGTATTTTGTATTAACCTTTGAAGGGGTACCCTAACTACAGAGGTTACTATATAAATATTACCATTATTGTACATAAACAGGTATAGCATATTTTGTTATTCTGAGTCCATGTTCCATTAGTATCCATACCATACTATAGTACTGTACATGTACTGTTATACCAAAGTATATACCATGGTAGAACCATGTACCATTGTGTGGTACATGTACAGTACAGTATCAGCAAATACAGAAAGTATCATGTTACTGTAAATCATACTACATACCATGGTACAAGGGGGCATTGCTTACCATGTTAACTAAGGTTCTCATGGGTCCTACAGGAGAAAACGTGAATCAAATCAGAGTTAAATTTATCCTTGTAAGAAAATCATATCACGTTTAAAAACATAAAAATTATCTAATTACAGCAGGTCTACGTACGGCATACATTACCTCAGACAAACACAACCTCAGAAAAAATAACATTTAACTTTTTTACTATGCAATTACTTAACAAAAATGGGATTCAGTCCCCTGTAGATCCATGTTTGGCAGCAATAACTCCAGGTAATCATTTCCTGTTTTTTGGCATTCACTTACTCACAGCTCGTAAGTTCCCACCCATAGCATTTCAATTAGACCGAGGTCTGGACTTTGACTAGACCATTTCAAAAACTTGATTCTTTGACATTTCCACCTATTCTTATGTAGGTTAACTGTTGTGCTTCAGATTATTGTCCTGTTGCATGAGCTTTAGCTGTCAATCATATGGCTCACGTTTGCCTCTAAAATACTCGGGGAAGAGTATACAGTACAGAGAAGTTTGTGAACCCAGGTTCGTGGGTGCCAAAGCCCTATTGCTGCAAAAATAAAAAATAAAAACTAATCATCAACCCTCAACCCCCATGCTTGACAGTGGATATGAGGTGTTTCTGCTGTTTTTGTTTTTTTTCTTGTTCAGTCTTCTTTTAATTGTGCTCTCATTGTATACAGTACCTTTAACATATGACATGCTCAATGAGGCTTGTTGGGTCTGAGTTGTAGTTTTTTTTTGTATTTCTCTAAGCATTGTACAGTCTGATCTTAGGATGATTGTGCTGGGGCATCCACTTCTGGGGAGATTGGCAACTGTCTTGAATGCTTTTCTTACTGGTTTTACTGGAAATAGTTTTATTACCCCTTGTCAGATTGGCATGCAGTAAAAATTGAGCTCTAAGACCACTGCTTATGTCATTTCCACTTTGCATTGTGATGACACACACCTGAATACTCCAGACCAGCAAACTGCCAAAACTTCTGCTTTTATAGAGGTCTGCACCCCTGCTGATGATCAATTAATCAAGGGCTGATGATTAGCAGGACCTGACTGCAACTCACCCTCTGAAATCCAGTAAGAGGGGTAGTAAGCGGGTAGGTAGTATTGTCGGCATGTTTTTTTTTTTCCTTTTTTCTTTTTGGCTTCATTTGTTTAGTATATAATGGCATGATGAAAAAAAGTTGTTGTTCGTCTGAGGTTGTATTTGTCTTATACTGAGACCCGCTATGATCAGATGATTTTTATTACGTTTTTACGAAAAAACAGAATTCAAATGGCGGCACTTATTTGTAGTTTTTGATTTTTGATGATTGTACAGTATATTGAAACACCGAATGATCCCATTACAAAATTGAAATACTACTGGAATGCGTATAACTCGTAAATAAATTATTTGATTCGTTTACAAGATGCACAAAGATACTGGAACGTAGCTTTAAACTATAGGATTCCTGCACATTCCTGCACCATTGATCTCTATGATTACTTTAACAAAAGCAATTCCCCATATGGAGCAGTAGGTGCGTGGTGCATTAGAAATAATTAGGGTTTACGTCATGAAATAAGTGCTTAAGTGTGTGTGGTTGTGTGCGTGCATGCACTCATACTGCCTGGCACTCCATGTCCGGTGCGTTGGGTGCTGCAGATTAGAGCCACGTCCTCTGTGTGTTTGCAGTCGTGTCTAAGCCACTCTTTCTTGGCACAGAGTGTGAGCGCTGGCTCTTTCCCGGTACAGCTCACATCGTCCAGGAAAATCGGCCCCGACGGCGCACCGAAACGCTCCGGGTTCACATTCTGTCCTGATCTGGGATTTTTTTTTTAAGACAAATTATAACTGAGTTTAAGAACAAACATCCCGAATGAAAGTCACTATACATTCAAGAAAGTCAATGGACGTCTATGGAAATTATATATTCTACTTCTTGTCTTTACTTCTCCAATAGCTTTCTCCTTGCTTTATTCTTTAATATCATTAATTGAATAAGTAATGTTTTATGCATACGTGTTACCTGTATCCCAGCTGTCTGCAGACGACCTGCGTGTTGACGCTTGTCCAGCCGTCATCACACACCGTTCCCCATCGGCCCTGATAGTGAACCTCCAGCCTTCCCTCAAACGCCCCTGCTCCGCCCACCAAGCGCACCGATCCATCTGAGACGTAAAAGACAATAGCATGCGGGTACATGCGTGTGGGTGTGTGTCAGAGCGACTCTGTGTGTGAGTGTGTTTGTGTTTGTACCTGTAAGCGGTGTACAGGACACTCCGGCATCCTCGGTGTGATCACAGTTGTGTTCTCCCCAGGCGGTCTTCGGGCATTGCTCTATAGAGAGCTCGTTTCCTGTACAGCTCACATCGTCCAGCAACACGAGGCCCACACCCGCGCCGAAATATGCCCCGACCCAGGCTTTAGCCGTGCCGCTTCACACACACACACACACATATACAAATATACACTCGTAAAACACAGCGATAAACATGGACAGTTGTGTAAACATGCAAAAATGAGGTCACATAAACACTTGTACACAGATAACTCCAAAGAGAGATACACACCACATGATAGAGATGAACACACACACGTGAACACGCACGCACATTTCCGTGGTACAGATGATGAATGTAAAAGCGCGCAGGCGTAGCCGCCCGTATTAATGCTCCTCCACGTTACTGCCATCAGTCACAATTAGGCTGAGAGAGGCTGAAACAATGACGCTCTGTCTTTCACACAGACCACACACTCTGTCTCTCTCGCTCCCTCTCTCAGTATCTCACTGTTTCTTCCCTCGAAGTCTTTCATTCCAGTCCTCCTTCTTTCACACTTGCTAAATCTCTTGTCTCTAAATTGCCCACTCTTACTTCCTCCACTCTCTCTCTCTCTCTCTCTCTCTTTATCTATCCAGTATTATTGGCCTCTGGTGTCTCACTAAATCACGAGGTTGGGCAAAACCTTGTCCGGCCTAATTAACTGTGTGTGTGTGTGTGTGTGTGTGTGTGTGTTACCTCAGGCCCAGTTGTCTGCACACCACCTCAGCATCGTTATTGTCCCACTGGTCGTCACACACCGTGCCCCACTGTCCAGCGTGATACACTTCAACTCGACCTTCGTATGCGTTCCCTCCTCCAGCGAGACGCACTGTCACAAATGAAGAAGCTGCACACACACACACACACACACGCATACACACACACATACACCACATTGTGATAGATTTTTGCAGAGTATGTGTGGGCATGTGTATAGGTGGGCTTTTTTTTTTATAGCTTCCTGGACAAAATGTTCCCACATGGATGGAAATATCTGACATTTTTGTTCAACCTTTTGCTGGTCCCCACAAATTTTCTTCTTAACTTATTTGAAAATAAAAATACGTTTCTTTTTAATGACTGAGGTTTAAGGGTTGAGCAATCATTAGCTGGGCAGTGCAGTGGTGTAGTGGTTAAATAATCGCCTTGCACCTCCAGGATCCGTCTCGGGGTCTGTGTGCATGGAGTTTGCATGTTCTCCTCGTGCTTGGTGGGTTTCCTCCAGGTACTCGGGTTTCCTCCCATAGTCCAAAGACATGGACATGGACATGGAAATTAGGGTAAATGGCATTCCCAAATTGCCCGTAGGGTGTGAATGTGCGTGTGAATGTTTACCGGAGGTTCGACCAGGGTTGTGAAAATGGCAATAAATACAATGGACACCATTGGCCTCCATGGTCCCTAGTTGGACTACATTAATAATGAAAGTCCTAACAAAGATACTAAAAACCATACTGTATATGTGTGGGTGTGTATACCCTCAACTGGAGTGCATGTGACAGCAGCGGCCTGATGGTTGGCGCACTCTCCTCCGTTCCAAACCATCCGAGGGCACTGCAGCAAGTCGGCTTCGTCCCCACTGCATCCTATCGTCTTCCAGTGCACTACAGCCAGAGGCAGCCTAGATAGGGAGCTTGCGCGTGCTCGTGCTTTATACCTACGAAAAGGGTGTCAATTAAGACTGATTAGGGTTTATTCCTCTGGGATCATTAAATGGGAGAGTTAAAACACAACAACTTGTACAGCTTCATGTAAACAAGTGTTTACATAACATATTCAGGAAAGAATCTCCAGTGTCAGCACTTTGTGTAAAGTATGTAACGTTGTGGTTGTACATCTTTAAAAATGGCCAATGTACTGTAGGAAAGTCTCAACCATAAATGGTTTTACAGTTAGCTGGTTTCGCAGTACCTATTGTTTTTTAGGTGGTTTGTTTGTTTATTTTTGTCTTATTACTTTCACAAGAGACATAACGAGATGCTGGACAGTAAACCGTAGCTACCAGTAGCTATGTTATTGCTACCGTGTAACATAAGCGATAACGGGAACAAACTTAATTTGCGGATGTTCAACAACATTACGTGTAACGATAAACAATTTACAAACCTTATAAAAAATTTTTTTAAAAAATAGTGTAACCATGACTTTTGCATGTGTGGTGGTAACGCGTTAATTGAATTCCAGCATTATAATTTGAGTTGTCTAGTCACTCAAGATTTATATAGTTTATTTTATCAGTTAAATTTGGCATTGATGGTTCAGTGGTAGGTTTCTCTCCTGGCCCAAGTTCAAATCCCAGCCAGTGTCTAAACCACAGCAATGCCGGTCCCAAGCCCAGATGAAATGGAGGTCAGGAAGGGCATCCGATGTCGCGACCCCTCGACGAGAGAGCAGCCAAAAGACCAACAACAACTTTATCAGCTGAAATTCTTTTATCTCTATATTTGACTTTTTTTGTTTTTAAAGCAGGGGTGTGGTCGAGCGCCATCTACAGACAGAGAGGTGCTGGTGCAGCCAACAGGTTAGACATACTGTAAGGCTTTCCACCTGTAGTCTCCTTGTGATGGCAGCGAGAGAGAGAGCCTGCAGAGCTGGGTGTGTATGTGTGTTTGTGTACGCCTCATTACAGCGTCTGAAGAGTAACAAGATAAAGTGCTAAAAAATGCCACAGAAATCCAGCAAGCAGAAAGTTGGAATTGTATTTTCTTCCTAAAAATCTCCATTTTTATTTATTTGGACTTGAGCTGTAATACAATATAGGATACACTTTGTAAATGATATTAGTGTCTTTTCTGATTCCGCCAGCTCGTATTTATACCCCCACCTGCCAGGAGGATTCCCAAGTGCGTGTTTGTGTGTGTGTGCGTGTGTGTGTGTGTGTGTGTGTGTGTGTGTGTGTGTGTGTGTGTGCGTACTCATTACTATACATTAGCATTTGTATTATTATAAATGTACTAAATCCAGACAGATGGTTTGATCATGACATAAGGTTTAACATTTTATTACATGCTGTAATGCTGTAAAGTCACTTTAGATACCTATAAAGCACATACTCACACACAATCAGAAATGACAAGTAAGTGTGTGTGTGTGTGTGTGTGTGTGTGTGTGTGTGTGTGTGTGTGCTCCTGCTCTCCATTTCACATGTATTATTAATCCACCTGATTAATCAGACTGGAAAAGCTGCATTCATTATTAACAGAGGACAAATGATTTGTTGGGGTCGCAAGATAAAAGAGTGTGTGTGTGTGTGTGTGTGTGTGTGTGTGTGTGTACACGTGTGTCTGCATTACAGCACCACCACCAGCACCTCTGGCTTATCATGCTTAGAAACGACCTCAAGGTCATCAGGCTTTCAGGAAGACAATGGCATGTGTGTGTGCTTGGGGGGGAAGTGTGACCTTTGACCTTTCAAGAGACATCATGACATATCTAGGTCAAAAAAAAAGGAAAAAGACAAGAATAAGCCTCCATAGTTTTCTCCCTCTTATGCGAGTGTGTTTATGAGAATGTGTTTATAAAAGTCTTAATTAAGAGTATTTATAAGAGTGTTTTATAAGCATGTCCGTATGAGTGTGTGTTTATGAGAGTATGTAAATATGAGTGTGTTTATGAGAGTATGTAAATATGAGTGTGTTTATGAGAGTATGTAAATATGAGTGTGTTTATGAGAGTATGGTGTTTGTAGGAGTGTCTTTATGAGTGTGTCTATAAGTTTGTTTGTGAAATTGTTTATCAGGAAATGTTTATGAGAGTGTGTTTATAGAAGTGTGTTTATGTCTGTTTATGGTGTGTGTTTTTAAAAGTATGTTTTAAGAGTATGTTAAGTACATTTTTGAAAGTGTGTTTATA
>JAOTRS010000033.1:9351248-9371967 GCA_028565755.1 Dinotopterus cunningtoni
AATATAAGGACTTTCAGCTTTAATTCAGGGGAGTTTGTCATTTCTATACTCCCCCAATGTTTGGTGGCTCATAAATAATGGAACAAACATAAGGATCACCTTTAATATAATACAAAAATCCTTTGCCGTCAAAGACTGCTCGAAGTCGAGAATGACCAAAACACTGAATTTCCCCCCTTTAAGACGCTTTGCCAGGTCTTTACTGCAGTTACTTCAGCTACTGCTTGTTTCATCAGTAAGTGAAAAGCATGCTCTATTGGCATGAGAGCAGGTGACCGACTTGGCAAGTGAAGAATCTCTAAATTTCTTTGCCTCGGGTAGCTTTCACAGCTTTTCACAGCGGGCTTTAAACTGCTTCCAGACATGGCTGAGTCTGAAAGACATCAACGTCAACTTCAAGTCCATTACAAAGACCGAGCTAAATACTGTTTTGAGGCAGTTTTACGGCCCCATCCGGACAACCAAAGGGGAGCTCTACAGCATCAGCAGCTATCTATTGGGTTGAGGGCAGGTGAGCAACTTGGCAAGTGAAGAATCTCTAATTTCTTTGCCTCGAGTAGCTTTCACTGTAAGTTTTGAGTCATTATCTATCTGCAGTGGAATTTATTCTTATACTTATATCTTATCTCGGAGAGTGATTTATGCATTTTCTACTGGGAGCGCATGCGCAAATCATCGCAAAACCTCCATAGGTTATATCCAGGAAACAGAATTGAGCGATTCTTCCTCAATGACTTTTCTACTCTCAGTCGTTCGTTCTTTTGTCACGTGACTCCCATAGACTCTATGCAGTGTAATAGATTCAAAAGAACGAACAGCTCAGACTGGAAGATATGAGAGGTGAGCTACTTATTCTGTTTAATATAATATGTCCTTAGCTGCATTGTAATATTTTCATTACTGGAACTATAGCCCAAATTTGTGTATGTAGACATGTTGGGGGTCTGTTTATTGAAAATGTAACATTTTATTTTATTTCTGATCAAAAGAACGAAATGAACTAAATGACTCAAAAAAAGATTCATTCATTTTGATGAACGAGATTCAAAGAACAGAGTCACTGAAATGATTTAAACTTCCCATCATTAGTTGCTGAGCTTGCCAGTTAATTCTTGCGCCATGTAACTGCTGGTCAGCCTGTTGTTCCATTATTTATGAGCCTCCAAAATGGCTGTAATTCCTGAATAGTTATTGCCATACTTTTGTCAAACCCCTCAAACTAAAGGTGAGTGTTTGTGTGTTTGTGTAAACTTTGCATTAAGAACAGCACTAGGACCTTTAACTCTGTGTATCACTCCTTCTTCACAGGTGTTGTAATAGTTAATTACGCTACATTGTAATGAACTCCACCGAAAAGATGGACATTTTCACGGAAATTACATTTGATTCAAATTACGAATGGTCGTCGGGAGAGGACGAGGAGAAGGAAAAAAACCATGATACTTCTGTGCAAACCTCCCGCTGTGCTTATATGACATCAGCCGACCTCGACAAATTGGAGCAGAGCAAAAACGAAGCGAACACAATCAGGCAAACGGCGTGGGCTTTAAACTGCTTCCAGACGTGGCTGAGTCTGAAAGACATCAACGTCGACTTTAAGTCCATTACAAAGACCGAGCTGAACACTGTTTTGAGGCAGTTTTACGGCTCCATCCGGACAACTAAAGGGGAGCTCTACAGCATCAGCAGCTACCTCGGACTCCGGGCCGGTTTAAACCGGTACATCAACGAGCCTCCGGTCAGCCGTTCATGGAACTTGATGCAGGACCCGGAATTCACACCGGCGAATAACGTCTTCAAAGGTGTTCTTAAAGAGATCAGAAGGGCAGGAAAAGTGGGAACGCACTACCCTCCGATCTCACCCGAAGACCAGCGCGTCTTAAAATACTCCACCTCGCTAAATCCAGACAATCCAAAGGGTTTGCTGAACAAAGTCTGGTACGACATTCAGTTGCACTTCGGACGCAGGGGCAAAGAGGGGAACCGGGTTCTCAAACCCGACTCATTCGTCCTGAAACGCGGCAAGAACGGAGCGCATTATTTCACCATGGCGTTCAACGAGGAAACAAAGAATCACAAAGACACCCTCGAGAGAGACAGGGACAGCCAGAGAGGCGCCATGTTCGAAGAGCGCGGAAATCCCCTGTGTCCGGTAGCATCTCTCAAAAAATACCTGATGAAAATTCCACCGGGGGCAAAAGCCTTCTATCTGCAGCCCAGACGGGAAGTGGCTGCGACTGACACCTACTGGTACACCACCACGCCCCTGGGAGTAAACCAGCTGTCCCAAATGTTACCCAAGATCTGCAAAGAGGCAGGGACAAACACGACCTACACCAATCACAGCCTGAGAGCCACGGCCATGCAGAAACTGTCCGAGGCTGGACTCGAGGCAGGAAGCGGGCACAGGTGAGGTACTTTTATATAAACACACACAGAGCATATGGTGACTTATAAAACATTATAGACTAAAACAGCAAACCTGTTCATCCCACAGATCTGAAAGCTCGCTCAAAAGTTACTGGACACCCACCACCGAGAGCGGGAGACGATGGATCAGCATACCGTCAGATCAAGTCGCTAACTCGATGGATTCACACACGCAACCAGAGCGACTCTCAGCAGACAGGCGACTTCCAGAGGACGCTTCCTCCTCCAGATCCGCGATAAATAGGGACACGCGGACAAATGTACATGAATCAAAGTAGCATGCGAAGCTAGGCTTACAACTGCATTACAGTCACACATCACAGATATTCAGTACTCATGTGATACACAAACACACGAGGGTGAGTCAAAAATTATCCGCACTTTTTCATTACATTTTAGAAAAGACAAATACACCTTTTTGCTTTTTAATACACCGCTGTCTTCACTTCTTCATCAGAAGTGACTCTTCATCCTCGTAGGGCTGCTTTCAGGGGAACAAACAGGTGACAGTCTGATGGAGCGTGATCAGGATTATAGTAAGGACGCTTTAAAAAAAACTGAGGTTTTGTAGAGTGTCGACAGGAGTGTGCATGGTCATGCAAGGTCACGACACCTTCGTAAACCAGTCATCTATGTTTAATCTGAAGTTTAGTCTTCAGCTCTTCAATGAGCGTCTCACTGTAACGAGCACTGTCGATTGTCGGACCGTTTTTCCTGATAATGTTCCAATACTTCTGGCCCTTGAGAATCCCAGAAAACTGTAAACATTGATGTATTTTCCAGCTTACGGTTGAATTTTAAACTTTTTCTCGCTCTGCGATTGAAGATGTTTCCGTTCCGTACTTTTGACGTTTACTCTCAGACTCGTACTGATGAATCCGTGTCTCATCACCAGTAATGATTCTCTATAAGAAACTTTCACCTTCCTTAGAGTATCGCTCCAAATTCTGTTTGCAGATATCCAGACTCTTCTGTTTATGCTCTCTGGTACACCCTCAAAAAAAAAATTGCTGCATGGTGCTCTTCTTTCATGCAAAGCATCCATATACATTCACACGGAAGTTACAAATGAACTGATGTAACACGTTCACAACAGTGACTGGGGAGACGGTAGGCTTGAACAGAAAGGATAAGATTTGATAAGAAGTGCGGCCAAAAGAAGTTTTAATATAACTGGAATGCGGATAACTTTTGACTTGTATTGTATACAGCATACACACACTCTCACACACACTGACCTGGCATATCAAGTCAGGTATTAAGTCACAAAAGTTCGTTTTTGGTGCTATGACCAATATATGTGTGCAGTGAGTAAAATGTATGAAATGTTCAAATTCTGCAAATGTCATTTAATTGATTGAATACCTTATCATCCTACAAAACTGAGAAAGTTCCAAACATGCTAAACTATGATTTAAAGCATTTTAATGAATTTATCAAGACTGTTTAGTCCAGTTATGATAGAAAAAACATTTTATGATAGAAAAGCATTATTTTTAGAAGCAGTAGGGAAGTCCTGGTTTCACAATACGGCTAAGGGTTCACTCATTCTTACAATTCTGAATATACCGGCTGCACGTAAACAAACTCGTACATGCCATATCTCAGCAACCGGACATGATACAGTAATGAACTTGGTACGAAAATGGAGCACACATACAGTAAGGTCAGTAAGTATTTGATCACCCTGTGATCTTTGGAGGGAGCTGAAACTCTGTGTTGCTCAGCGACAGCCCCGAAACCTGACAGATCTAGAGAAGATCTGTATGGAGGAGTGGGCTAAAATCCCTCCTGCAGTGTGTGCAAACCTGGTGAAGTTCTACAGAAACCGTTTGACCTCTGTAATTGTTAAGAAAGGCTTCTGTGCCAAATATTACAAATTGACTCAAGTGATCAAATACTTTTTTGGCACAGTAATAATACAATGTGATTTCCGGATTTTTCTTTTTAGATTTTGTCTCTGACAGTGGAAATGCACCTATGCTGAAAATTGTAGACCCCCTCATGATTTCTAAGTAAGAGAACTTGCAAAATCATAGGGTGATCAAAAACTTATTGACCTCACTGTATGTATAGGGTGTATTGTTCAGTATTCTTAGATATCAACAGAGTTCTCTCCACTTCTTTCTCAGATCATGGACTTCCCAGAACACTTCGATCAGATCTTCAAGCAGCTAAACTCCCAGCGCGTCCACGGGCAGCTGTGCGACTGCGTGATCGTGGTGGGCAGCCGGCATTTTAAGGCTCACCGCGCCGTCCTGGCCGCGTGCAGCACGCACTTCCGTGCACTGTTTAGTGCTTCCGAGGGCGACGGGAGCGTGAGCGTGATCCAGCTGGACTCGGACGTGGTGACGGCCGAGGCGTTCTCGGCCTTGATGGACATGATGTACACTTCCACGCTGATGCTGGGAGAAAGCAACATCACGGACGTGTTAATGGCTGCGACTCATTTGCATGTAAACACCGTAGTGAAGGCGTGTAAGCATTATTTAAACACTCAGACTTTGCCCAGGTCGCCTCACGGCGAGTGCCCGAGTCAGTCAGTCGAGCAGCAGCTGAGCAATAACACTAACTCGTTCCCCTCGCAGCACCTTGGCTTAAATATAATCGGCTCCGCACTTCATATAAAATCGGAAGACGACGGGAGCGGCGCCGGTCAGGAGGCAGGGTCAGTTTCAGGAAGTGGACCAGAGGACGAATGGTGCGGTGTCGGCGAAAAGCAGACGTTCTCTCTGATTTGCTCAGAAGCGGAGAGCTCACGCGACCCCTCACAAGCCCAGGGGTTCGACGAAGATGGTGAGGACGGATACTCTGGAGAGGAGGCGATTCTCAACACAGACTACGAGAGGAAAGGATACAGACGGATGGCGGCACAGGAGGACGTGCAGCTGCCCAGCCAATCGGACAGCGACCGTGCGAGCAGCGCGGAGCCTCTACTGCTGGTGGTGAAGGAGGAATATCCAGACGGCGACGGCGTACAAGTGATGGGCGGAGAAGAAGAGGAAGAGATGAAGGACGGCGGAAGAGTCAGTATATTTCTGTTTTAAATGACAAGAATCTCATTTTGGGGTGTTAGATATTGATTTATTTACTAAACAGTAAACGCATATTTCGATTCTAAAGGCAAACTGCTCTGTGTTTTAGGATACTTATGAACTCTAATACGACATTAATCAATTTTCAAACTTAATTAGTTTCCTGTGTATATTTTGGGTGGAGGATAATAAATGGACCGTCTAATGGACACTGTCACTTTAATCTATTTGAATAAGATCAGTTTATTTAGTATAAATATTTCTATTACTCGTTTCCAATCCATGTGCTCACAAACCATAATGTACACACACATCTCGTACCTGTACGGAGAAATACAGGTATATCCCTTGAAAATATAAATTGCACTAGAGTGTATAATTTAAAACAAAAATATAAATTTTCTCTAAAAAATAAAATAAGAAAAATACAAAATGTAAAAATTATTAAAGATTTAGGCTAGAAATGTATAATATTTGCGAAAGTTACGAAATAAAATTTAAATAGGAGGGTAAAAATTATACAGGATTTAAGACTGTACAATAAGAAATGGTAAACAAAAGTCTCAGAATATATATATATATATATTCAGTGGAAGCTTAGATTACGAGCATAATTCGTTCGTGAAGCGGCTCGTATTTCAAAACACTTGTAAACCAAGTCGAATTTTCCCATAAGAAATAAAGTTAACTCAAATCATTCGTTTCCAAGTCAAAATTTATTAAAAATCGTTGCTCGTCTTGGGGAACACTCGCAATCCGAGGTTTCACTGTATAAAAATGTCAGCAGTAGTATAATTGAATGCATTTGGATCTGATATGTACAGCAGTGATCCAGAGTGGTCCCAGTAGACATTCCTGGATGCTACTGATTCAGTATGACTATTATACATCTATAGCGTTAGACATAAACATTGTCAATATTATAACCTGGCATTATGATGATGCCATAATCAAAACATGTTGGACTTTTTGATTTCGTTCTTTTTTCCTGGACAAGTGAATCGGGTGTGTCCGTGTTGGACATTCGGACGTTACTCCTGAACAATGTTGGCAATGCATTGTCTGTCAATTGCAACTCAAACTCGCAGCAGTATTCTTGGAAGGACCGCTCTACCTGCTCATGCTGTTTCTGTGAATTGGATAGTTTCAATCCAGTGCTTGCGGAGTTGTGGGTCCCTTGTAAAGGTACACAGGCTCCGGGGGTGAACCTAGCACAACCTAGAAAATTCTTGCTCAATTGCCCAGAAGTGGTAACTCAGTGCAGCTGAGGCTTGAAACCTCCAACATTCTGATCAGTAACTCTGAGCCATAACCTTCTGACCTCCTATACCACTGCCCCGATATGAACCTTCATCACTTCATATTGTTCACTTCTTTTCATTCTGTCTGGAAATGAAAAAAGGGATGGCATGCAAAGTAGCATACCGTTTACAGAGTATACCATTTATATCTTCACACACAGCTTGTCTGAGCTGTTGGAGCATCAGGAACCATCACTACTTCTTCTGCTACACATTTTACTTGGAAGATTTTTGTGTAACAAATGACTGCCTGCCAAAACCCCATCAGTGGATATCAGTCAGCTGCAGCGTATTTGCAGAAGCCTGCATTCACGTTAACTCAAAAATAAAAAATCTAAACATGAGAGGAACAGTTTAGAGGCAATTTAAAGCAGAACGATTTAGAAGCAGGTAATAAGACAAAGGGTTTTTTCTTAAGTGACTAGTTTTGAATGCGCTCTTCTACTTTCACCCATTCTTTTACAATTCCTCTTTTTACTGCTGTGTCCGCTGGCACGCTGAAAACAGCAGAAATACAACTTTTACTTTATTCTAAAATTCACCCGTAACAAAACAGAAATGACATTTGGACTTTGACTTCAGATGCACTGAGACAACTTTACTTGACTATGATTAAGCTTATAACCTTTGTAAAAGTCCATGAATAGATATTTGATTGTAAAAATAAAAAAAAAGTGTTGGTAAAATGCTGTTCTCAATCACACATAACCTAATATTTTTTATTAGATAGGGTTCTGTTGAGTAATCTCCAAAAACAGCTAGCTTGATGTTCGTGGTATGCACCGGTCAGAAACCACCAAAATTGGTCCAAGGAAGGACAACCAGTAAACCGGCGACAGGGTCAGATGCACATGGGTAGTAAAGGCTAGTCTCTCTGGTCCAATCCCACAGAAGAGCTACTGTAACACCAATTGTTATGGCATTTAATACTGGCTAATATAGAAGGGTGTCATAAAACCTTATTGAATATGAGCCTGTGGAGCCACAGACCAGTCAAAGTCCCCATGTCGAACCGTGTCCACCACAGAAATCGCCTACAATGGGCATGTGAGCATTCAAACCTGGACCATGGAGCAATGTAAGAAAGTCTAATGAATCGTGGTTTATTTTCTATCTTATAGGATGGCTTGGTATGTGTGTTGCTTAGCTGGCAAAGAGATGGCACCAGGATTGTAGTATGAGAAGGCGGCAAGCTTGAAGAGGCAGAATGATGCTTTGGGCAGCTGGAAAACCTTGCGCCTAGCTATTCATGTAGACGTTACTTTGATACACATCACCTACCTAAACAGTGGTGTATTTCAGACCTTATCATTTATCCTAGGCAGTTCTGCCTAATGAACCAAGAACATCAAAAAAAGAAAACATGTAACATTTCCGTTTTTGATGTTGGATATCACATAGCAGCTATTGAAGCAGACTTGTGTATTTTTGTGGAATAAAAAAAAAAAAACAAGCCTTTTAATGTGATTTCATTTTTCATGTTTTTTTCGTGTTTTAGTATGAATTTACATACTTCCTGAAATATTTTATGAAGTGAAGTAAATATTGTAAATATCTAGTATAAATACATGGCAATAATTTTAGTACTGTTAATACAACTATTTACATCTTAACAAATATACAAACAAATGTTGGTATATGGTTTTTAATGTAGATTTTTCTTTCCTTCTTTCTGTTTTTTCAAACAACAGATGTACACTAAAACATTTTATGGAGCAAGGCCACGCGCCTTTCTCGCCCTCATACCCGAAAATCCTCAAGACTCTGATGCTGAAATCAGTGGTGATGATGACGATGATGATGATGAGGAGGAGGATGATGAGGATGATGATAATGATGACAAAATAGAGGATCCTGATTATCAGCCTACAAAAGCAGAAGAGCCTTGGGACGGCTCTTTTGTATCCATGGACGATGGGGCGGTTGCCTCAACAAGCTCATCTTCTAAACCTCCGCCTTGTAAGAAGCGGAGAAAAGGGAAAAACACCCTAAAAACCGTTTCCTTGGCAGAGCCAGAGGACTCCCCTGACCCTAGTCCACCCTCAGGCCCAAACAAAGGCACTAGGAGAATCTGGAAATATAAAGATATCGAGACATTCCAGGTACCTGAAGCAAGTTTTGAACCCCCTGCTGCTCTCAAGACGCCCTTCCAGTACTTCAAAATGCTCTTTACTGACAAGATGATTGAACATATTGTTCAACATACGAATCTGTACTCTGCCCAGAAGTTGGGGGATCCGGTCAAGACTAGGCCTGAAGAGATTGAAGATTTCCTGGCAATACTGCTCTTCATGGGTGTTTTCAACCTTCCATCATTGGAGGACTACTGGCACCACGCGTCACGTTTCAACATGATAGCTGATATCATGCCAAAGAAAAGATTCCAACTCTTACGTCGGTTCATTCATTTTAACGATAATCAACAGTGTAGTTATAGTCCAGACAGATTTTACAAAATCCGCCCACTTTTCGAGATGTTTCGAGAACGGTGTCTCCTGATCCAGTCCACATACAAGTACAGTGTGGATGAGCTCATGGTGGCATATAAAGGCACAAGGGCAGGCACTCTGCGCCAATACATTGCCAACAAGCCAGACAAGTGGGGCTTTAAATTGTTCTGCCGGGCCAGTTCATCTGGCATCATCCATGACCTCCTGCTCTATCAAGGCACATCCACGTTTTTCAACGTTGGGCTAAGCGAGCAGGAGCATGTGCTTCCTCTAGGGGCCAAACTGGTGACAACGTTATGCAAAACTATACCCCAGCCATGGCTTTCTGTTGTCTTCTGCGACAACTACTTCACCAGTTTCAACTTGATCCAGAACCTGCACACGAACCTGGGAGTCAAGTGCATCGGCACCGTGCGATCAAACCGCATCAGTGGAGCTCCCTTGATGACAGACCAAGAGTTAATGAAGAAAGGACGTGGAGCTTTTGATTACAAGTCAGCTGATGGGGTGATCGCAGTGAAATGGTACGACAACAAATGTATCAACCTTCTGAGCAATGCCTGTGGGATCATGCCACTTTCAGTTGTTCAGCGGTGGAGCAGAGAGGCCCACGCAAAGATTGCCATCCCGTGCCCATCGCTTATTACTGCCTATGATCAGCACATGAGAGGCATTGATCTTTCTGACATGTTGGTTCACATGTACAAAACCCCTGCCAAGTCAAGGCGATGGTACTTTCCCCTGTTTGGCTACATCCTTGACCTGTCAATCACAAACTCCTGGCTGGTCTACAAGAGGGACTGTGGCCTACTGAACGAAAAACCAATGTCTCTCAAAATGTTCCGTCTGGCAGTTGCTCACAGTTTGAAACAAGTCAACAAGCCAGCATCCAGCATTGGCTTGTCATCGTTCCCCTCTCCACCACGCATGTTGTTTCAGAAAAAATACCACACCCCAAGATCCTCACGACCACAACCTGATGTGCGGTATGACAACTGTGGACATTTGCCACTTCACTGTGACAAGCGGGGGCGGTGCAACCTCTGTCCAAAGGGTGTGTCAAGATGGAAATGTCGGAAATGCAATGTTTTCCTGTGTTTGAATGCAAACCAGCAATGTTTCGTAGCATACCATGAGAAATAAAGTGGATCAAATAAAATCCAAAAACATTTGTACTGTTGCACCACCATACAGAGGAATTTCTAATTTAGTTATTTTAAAAGTTTGACTTTTATGGATTTTTTTTTATTAGTGAATGTATTGATACTTTTACCATGAAATGATGTCTCAACCGTTTGGTAGATGCCTATACTAAAACACTGTGGGGTCTGTTAATTTACATTAATTGTTGTTACGATTGCAAAATGCTAAGAAAAAATAATGTCCCATTGCTTTTTTTTTCTTTTCTTAATGAGGATGCTAATGCGTTAAGTGCTCGAGCTCTCAGTCAAGAAAATGACCAATACTTCCTCACCAATTATGTGTTACCAGGTTTTTACTCATGCAAATGTGTTGCCTTGAATACTTGTACTTGATGTGAAAAAAGTTCAGAATTATTTAATCCAAACCAGATTCAGTATGCGTAAACAACTGAGACATTAAAGCTTTTATACTTTGTTGAATTTAGTATAAATTTTTTGTTAGCAGTGTTTTAACAGCACTACTCTGGGTCACAGTATGGTTAGAGGCTCGATGAAGACCAAGAATTACCACCCACAAGTCTTTGAAAGGGTAATTAAATACAAATTTATTAGAGATATTAGGAAATCCTTTAAAATCCTTCAATTCTTTCCATAATCCTTAATATAGGGGCTTCAAATATGTAATTAACTAGTGACTCTGTGGCTACAGAAAATGAAACCCGATGGATGGAGGCACAGACTCCGCTCGACAAGGCTGAACCTGGTAGGTTTTAGAGATGAGGGAGCCGACGATAATCTCCAGTGTGTTACCTGCAGCAAAAGACACAATTTGACGCAAAGTCTAAAAAGGCACAGACAACTTCACAAAGGTAAAAGATGCAATTGTCACAGTGATGCACCACGTAGAACAGAAGGTCAGATAAATCTTCACAATGATTCTGTACATGCGGGAATCAAATATAAGTCATTGAAGCCAAAATCAAGAATCAGTGGGCACAGACAAATGTTTTGTCAGAATCCCAGAATACCAGCTCCCTTGGTGGCACTCAGCCTGGGTTTGTCGACTTTCTGGAAATGCAACCAGCTCAGATTTTATATCATCTTTTCAAACTCTTTCTACTGATCTTAACATTTGTTTGAGAAAATTCACACGATTTAACTATCTACAGATAACTTGCCTGCTGGTTAACCAAATCAAGTAGACTTAATGCTTAACAGTTTATCCAAAGCAGCTGGGTGTGTGGATTGAATTTGAATGTAAAATAAGTAGGAACAAGGGAAGGTAACGATAATTGGGCTACATCTGCATTGCTGCCAAATTTGTCCCCAGGCTGCTGAGCCCAGAGCAGAAGGAACATTGTGTTGAAGTCTGCCAAGAACTCCGTTAGCGTGCTGTGGATGACCCACCCTTTATGTCAAGGATCATTCCCAATGAAGAAACTTGGTGTATGTGTACGACCCTGAGACAAACTTCACTTGAACAGTCTTCACAGTGGAAAAGCCCATCATCTTCATGACTGAAAAAGGGCGAGGCAGGTTTGCAGCTCACCCGAGTGCATGCTTATCATCCTTTTAGATATTCACGGGATTGTGCATAGAAATTTCCATGTCCCCCAGGGGCCAGACCATCAAGAGTGAATTCTACTGCCAGGTTTTAAGGCATCTGAGGGAGGACGTACAGCGAAAGCGAACAGGATCTGTGGCACGCGAATTTTGAAACTTTTTGATACCCTGACATATATAGATGGAACAATTTGATCAGCACCTAGCAGGTATGGGAATGAATCAGAGTGAGTGAATACAAGTGATTCGACTCACCTAAAAGAGTCAACTCCTTAGTCTCTCATCATTTCTAGGTGTTTGTCTCTCTCTTATGGCGGCACGGTGGTGTAGTGGTTAGTACTGTCGCCTTGTGGGTTCGGGTTCGATTCCCGGCCAGGCTCGATTCCTGTCTCTGTGTGCATGGAGTTTGCATGTTCTCCCCGTGCTTGGTGGGTTTCCTCCGGGTACTCCAGTTTCCTCACACAGTCCAAAGATATGCAGGTTAGGCTAATTGGTGTTCCCAAATTGCCCGTAGTGTGTGAATGAGTGTATGTGTGTGTGTGCCCTGCGATGGATTGGCACCCTGTCCAGGGTGTACCCCGCCTTGTGCCCTAAGCCTCCTGGGATAGTCTCCAGGTTCCTGCGACCCTGAATACAGGATAAGGCGGTATAGAAGGTGAGTGAGAGAGTGAGTGTCTCTCTCTTAATTGAATTATTCAGTACGTACTCTCTATTTCGATTAACACAATAGCAAAACACTTTGCACTGTGCATGAATATATTTACATTGTAATTATATACACAATAAACTAATGGTTTTACACGTTTAAACACATTTATAAATAACTTATTCTGTAGCAAAACTAAATAATTGAGAAATGTGTAATTTTATGCACGTCTATGTGTAAAAGTAGTTTCTGGAAAAACATAAATACAAAGTTATTATGATTAATTTACAGTAAAAAGAATATTAAAGCTCTTTAGATATTCGAGTCGGTTCACTAAAAAAAGATTCGGCTCAAAGAATCGACTCGTTCGCTAATGATAAATGGCTGGTAGCTACCTGGCTAACTAACTGTTAGCGCACGACGGGATATTATCTGTCAATTCGGCGTTTAGCTAAACCATGATAGACGCTGTAACATGAAAAACGAATTGTATCCTGGTTATGAGTATTTATTTGTCAGTTTATCGACCGGTTTGCGGTTTCTGAGGTAACTCAAGATACGACTACTTCATTAGCTAGCAGGCTAACTAATCTAAGCTAGGAACCCCGAGGACCAGCCTGGTGGTTATTCTGTACACGCAAAGGTAAACATTATAGAGATGTTATTTTGTACAAAAATAATGGGTTTTAGTTAGGTTAGTTATCCAGAGAAGTGACGTTAGCTTGCTAGCTAGCTGGCTAGCTGGCTAACTAACTAGCCCATGGAGTAGTATAGGTTGCTAGGTAACCTAACGACTGCCAGGGTGCTAGTTACCTCAGGAAAATATATGTATAAAATATAACGTGGCGCTGAAACCAAATATTAGTTGTGTATGTGTTTTTACATTGGAGTGAATAATAAATTAATAAATATAAATTGTATTGATAATTTGGTGTTATACTTTATAATGTCGTGTTATGGTTTATTTAGACATAAAGGGGAAGCTTATGGCTGCATGACGTCACTTCGTGGTCAGTCAACAGCGTGACATGAAGTGTTTTACAGTAATTCATGTGATAGTGTTTATTATTTATACACAGTTGTCAGTTTTGAGAATCTTAATTTTTACAAAGTCTGCTGCTGCAGTGTTTTTAGATCTTTTTGTCAGATGTTACTATGGTATACTGAAGTATAACTACAAGCATTTCATGAGTGTCAGAGGCTTTTATTGAAAATTAAATTTATGACTCAAAGAGTCAATATCTGCTGTGTTGACCCTTCTTTCACAAGAGCTCTGCAATTCGTCCCTGGCATGCTGTCAATCAATTTCTTGGCCATATCTTGACTGATGGCGCTGCCCATTCTTGTTTAAAGAATGCTTGGAGTTTGTCACAATTTGTGGGTTTTTGTTTGTCCACACGCGACTTGAGGAGGTTTTATTCCCTGAGCCACTTGGTTAACACTTTTTCCTTATAGCAAGGTGCTCCATCATGCTCGAAAAGGCAGTGTTTGTCACTGAACTGTTGTTTGAAGGTTGGGAGAAGTTGCTCTCATTCTTTATTCATGGCTGTGTTCCTGGGCAAAATTGTGAGCGAGCCCACTTGCTTGGCTGAGAATCAACCGCACAAATGAATGGTCTCGGGGTGCTTTACTGTTGGCATGACACAGGACTGATGGTAGCACTGTATGTTTTTTTCCGCTTGGTTAAGAAGTAGGGAACTAACTGGTAGAGTCTGAGAAATTTTAATTGGGAACTGAAGTTCTTTTAGGGAAACCACCTTGATTTGGGGGGAAAATGGCCAAGAAATTTGCATCGGCATACGAACGAATAAACCGAACCAAATGGCAGCTAAATTGTGCCTACTTCTGGGATTCAAAACTTGTTTTTTTTTCCTTTTCTTGATTTTGTGCAAGATTTTATTGAGAGCATCATGGGCCAAGAAAGTTAGGAAGGACAGTTTCAGTCAATGAATATTTCTCCAAAATAAATAATTTTGTCCAAAAACTAAGGTGATTGTTCGCTGAATTGTGTCAGGTTTCAATTTCTCTTTTTGGTGGCATGATGATAACCAAGGAAGTAAACAAATCCTTTGTACAGTCAGGAGCGATTTTATTGGCACGTTCCAGACTGCGAGATTGACCAGTCAAAAATCCCATTACATTTCATCTGTGGTTTTAAATCAGCACAACAACCTTGGAAGACAAGAGAGCTGGTTATGTTGTTACTGACACCTGCATTTTAGTTCTTGTGGATATCCGTCGCAGAGGACACTCATTAATGAAAACAATGTTTTGTTTGTAAACTTGTAACCGAACACACTCTTCTCTTCACTTCTTTCTCAGATCATGGACTTCCCAGGACACTTCGAGCAGATCTTCCAGCAGCTGAACTACCAGCGCGTCCACGGGCAGCTGTGCGACTGCGCGATCGTGGTGGGCAGCCGACATTTCAAAGCTCACCGCGCCGTCCTGGCCGCTTGCAGCACGCATTTCCGCGCGCTCTTTAGCGTCTCCGAGGGCGACGGGAGCGTGAGCGTGATCCGTCTGGACTCGGACGTGGTGACGTCCGAAGCGTTCTCTGTGCTCATGGACATGATGTACACTTCCACGCTGACACTGGGAGAGAGCAACGTCATGGACGTCTTACTGGCCGCGTCTCATTTGCACTTGAATACAGTAGTGAAGGCTTGTAAGCATTATCTGAACACTCGGACTTTGCCCAAGTCGCCTCATAACGAGTGCGGGAGTCAGCGCGTCGAGCAGCAGCAGCTGAACAACGGCGCTAACCCTCGGCTCCAGCGCTCGTTCCTGTTGCAGCAGCTGGGTTTGAGCGTCGTGAGCTCAGCGCTGAATGAAGAACCTGAGGATGAAGGGAGCGCGGCCGGCCGAGGTTCGGTCTCAGGAAGTGGACAGTTAGAACAGCGCGACGCTTTCTACCCACAACGCCGCTTGCAGAAGCGCAAACAGACGTTTTCTTTGATTCACGCGGAAGCAGAAAGGCCGCGGCAGAGACCGCGCGGCCCTTCGCAAGCCCGCGCGATCGTGGAAGATTGCGGGGAGGAGGGAGGGGCTCGAGGGGAGGAGCTTCTGTCCCCAGACTCGCATAGCAAAACCTTAGATGATGATTCCAAACTGGACGTGGTGGTGATCGCCGTGGACGACAGAGAGGAGTACAGACGGACGGTGGCGCACGAGGACATCCAGATGCCTAGCCAATCCGATGGCGGCAGAGGGAGCAGGGCGGAGTCTCTGCTGCCGCGCAAGGAGGAGTACGCGGACGGCGATGGCGGACAAGCGAAAGGCGGAGGCGAGCAAGAAGCACAGCGCATGCCGGTGGTGGTGAAGAGCGAGCCGATCAGCTCACCTGAACCCGCGGACGAGACGAGTGATGTCACATCGCAGGCTGAAGGCAGTGACCAGGTGACGGTTAAGTGTATAAAAGCAAGCACTGAATCATATACCGTATATGAGCGTAAATTATTGTTTTAATATAAAGTTATCTTTACAGTAACGCAATACATATAATTTTGTGTGCGTGCGTACTGTGTGTGTGTACTAAGGGTGTAGTTTCTTTTGTTAATAGTCAGCACTTCTTTTTCAGTTTCATATACATGTGACATTCAGCGTGTGAGGAAATCACACCTAGTCATATATTCACTTTCTCACGATCTCAGAAAAAAAAAAGTCATGCATTTTTAAATAATAAAAAAAACGTAATTCATTCATTCAATAGAAGTCAGAGTAAAGTTTTAGTTTTTATACTATTTTAAATTTCATTTTATATGTTTATTCTAGGACGGACTGGGTTTCCCAGTCCGTCCGCCGCACCCGTCTCCAGGGACAGGCCCTTGTGTGTGTGTGTGTGTGTGTGTGTGTGTGTGTGTCAGATACAGCGAGATCTTGTCTTACAAGCAGATGTTCTGTTAAACCACCCAGAACGAAGCCTCAAACTTTGTTTCAAGTCGTGCTGGAACAAGAACGCTCTCTGATCTCCGAGATGTACCAAAACCTCACTCGCACTCTCCACGACAGCGATAGTACAGACGTATGGTATCTCTGAAGAGCGGCAGAGGAAGTATGCACTTCCTAAAGAGCTGTCTGAAGATGTGACATACGCTGGTTTCTGGTTACTGGTCAGGGATTGTGTTGCTTTTGTGTAATATCGTCAAGTAATATTTTTTGCGTATCGATCTTCTGTAAAATTACAGAGGCACGTGTGCTTGCCTTTATGGGTTAGGACGATGTAATAAATACCAGATATCAGAAAGTCTACGTCTAAGCTGCTCCCACGCAGTGTGTGCGTAGTGCAAATGCGAAAGTCGTCGAAACATTTAGATCAAATGAGTCTAAAAACCTTTTTAAACCTGGTTCCGTTTGTTTCTTTTTAAGTCATTGTTCTTGATTGTGCTTCCTTTTCTTGTACGTGACCGTTGTCCCCCCCCGAACAGGTGGAGGCCGTGGGAGAGAAGCTGGAACTGAGTCCCGAAGGCAGCGAGCACAGCTTCAGCGACCCTCAGCCCAGCTCCGACATCCTGATCTCAGAAATCAAGGGCCCGGTCATGGAAGAAGAGCGATCCGGCGATACAGGAGGAGGAGGAGGCGTAGAGAGAAGAGAACGAGGAGCGGGTTTCCTGAGCACGATGAGCTTCGACCGCGCCCTAGTCCCGAACACCACCACAGGGGAGTGCGCGCTGGACCACGAGCCCCCACGTTTTCTTTTTGGCTCCGACTCGTCCTCGCCCTCCATGCACCTCGCCCCGTCTCAGAACCTACTCTCGGCGGAGATGCAGGACTTCTCCAACATGCGGGCCGACTCGCTCCTCCTTCAGCCCATGCTCGACGGGATGGCGTCGTCTTCAGAGCACCTGGCGCTGGAGTTCCAGAGGAACGTTTGCCGGAACGGCGCGTACCGGTTCCCTCCTTACCGACGCATCGCGCCAAAAGCTACGCCGGGAGGCGTCTTGATGCAGGACGCCGCGTCTTCGTCATCGGTGCTCGTTAACGGTGCGAATTTCGACAGTCCCGGCCAACGAGGGGGGAACTCGAGCTTGAACCCTTTGCCCCAGTTGACCCGCGCATCAGCCGACGTGCTCTCCAAGTGTAAGAAAGCGCTCTCTGAGCACAATGTCCTGGTGGTCGAGGGAGCGCGCAAATACGCCTGCAAGATCTGCTGTAAGACCTTCCTGACCTTAACGGACTGCAAGAAGCACATCCGGGTTCACACCGGTGAAAAGCCTTACGCCTGCCTCAAGTGCGGCAAGCGCTTTAGTCAGTCCAGTCACCTGTACAAACACTCGAAAACCACCTGCCTGCGCTGGCAGAACAGCACCATGACGACGGGACTGCTTTAAACAAGACGCCAAGCAGGGAAGTGCGTTCGCCAGATTAGACGACGCATCACTGTTGATAATAATGTTTTGCTTAACTGACGGTGCTTAAAAACGCCACGCGATTACTGTATTTTACGTGAACTGACAGTCACCTCGTGCTCCGAGTCTGTTCACTGGATAGACGTGCAATCTACTTCGACGGGGACGGAGAAATAGACATAAATGAGACAGATTTCTCTTCATGGGCAGATGTAAAAGACTGAAGAAGAATGAGCGGCAAAACTTTTTTTTTTTTTTTTTTAACCTGCACTTGATTTGAATGTGTTTCCATCCAACTGATGATGGGTCTATGAGGGGGGAAAAATAAATAAGAGGAAGGTTTTAACGGTATGAACAAATAACAATTCGATAACGATTTAACGCAATTGAAAAAAAAAATTTGGTTTTATTTATAACATTTACCACATTCGTAATTTATTAGAAATAAAATTGCGTAACTAGTAAAGAGAACAATCTTTAGCGAATAGTGCAATTCCCGGTTCTTTTAAAAGGAAACGATGGTCATTAAAATGAGATGATATTATTATTATTATTATTATTATTATTATTACCCTGAATCCTGTGTTATATCTCATGGCTCATGAGAATTAATATGTTTGTTGCACAACATCATGCTGCCGTTTATAGTCCAGGTCGACCAAACAAGCTTCTCTGTTTCTCTTCCCTGACGTTATTTAGACAGACCTGCAGTCCAGTGCTATAGGAACCGTGACGTATTTGAGCGAGCGCGTTGATGTCCGTCCGTGATTTGATTCACAGCTGTAGCCACTTTTGCCCCGAGCTACTGTAGAGAATCAGTACTGACCAATCAGAGCGGAGAATCCGGCGGCGCTATGACGGCCATTATCGTCAACTTCCTTTTCTCGCTTTCTCAATCCTTTCTCATCTCATGAAATCCTTCCGTCTTCCTTTGTCTCTCCTTTTCATCCTCCTTACTTCCTTCCTTCACTTTCTCCCATTCTTACTTTTTTTTCTTATTTCATCCTTATCATCCTCATTTTCTTTGTCTCGCGTCCTCTTATTTTTTTCCTTTGTCCTTCCTCCCTTGCCTTTTCTCTGCTATTCCTTCCTTAATTCCTATCTTATCTCTCACTCATTTTGTTCCTCTCATGACCCCATCTCTTCTTTTTTTTCCCTTTCTTCTTCCCTTCCCTCACTTCCTCTTTTTCTTCCTCTCATGTTCTCCATCTCTTCAGGTCTCTTATCCTCCTTCTTCTATCCTCCCTCTCGTCATTTCTGCTTTTCCTTCCTTTCTTTTTCCCCTTTTTACTTCCCTACTTCCTTTATCTAATTTTTTCCTTTCCTTCTTCCTTCCCTCACTCCTTTTCTTCTCTATCTTTTAGCCTTGCTTGGTTCTTCCTTCTCATCTTCTCCTGTCACTCCCTTCCTCCCTCGTTCCTTTCTCCCTCAGTGTTGATTAATTTTCCGACAGTAGTTCCAGCTGCAGATCGAGTCACACGTTTGTAATAACACACTTTAAGCAGCTTGTACAGCAGACGTTCCACTTCATGAAGCATTTCAAAGGAAACATTAAAAGCAGCGAGCAACCCTTCATCAACGAAAAAGGGCTCAGAAGTAAACCGTGGGCCGAAGGCTTCCACAGGCCGGACAGTCACGCACCGTTTCTCTCCCTGAGTCAGACTGATGCGAGGTGTTTGTTCGCTTGTGGTCGTAAGCCGTCTTGTGATCTCTCTGAAAATGTTTGTGAACATCAGTTTCAGGGCGTCCTGAAAGGCGTGTGCTGTACTGTAGGTGTGTGTGTGTGTGTCCGTGCAGTGAACGTGAGTCTGTGTTCATCGTAAAGGGCTAAAAAAAAAAAAAAACAACGTACGGAAAATGTCTCCAACTCCATTTTTTCTCCTGAGGACCTGAGAAACTGAACAGATGTCTTTGAATGTTTGTGTTTTGTTTTTTCTTGTTAAAGACGGTACAGTTGTTGTGTGTTGATGGTGTGTAATGAAGTGTTCATGTCTTATATGATGTCATTAATAAGCTAACGAAGAGAGCAGATGTACGGACATAGTTTCGTCTTGGCATTATTTCATTGTCCGAGGCGTCTATGACTTTGGCAGGTTTGTAAAGAATCTGAAACGGAGCGCAGGACCGATCAGCCGCCTGACCGATGAGAAGGAATCACCTGCTGCGGACGACAGGAAACTCCGAGAGACAGATCTGTTCAGTTTTTGTGCGCTTACTGTCACGTTAATCACGTGTACGTTTCAGTTCAGAAACCTCACGCAAGATGTAGCTTTGAATTAAACCAGCTTTTATACACCTGCAGTTTATTCAGCCTTTTCTCTTAGTCTCTCCTCTCACCTTCCCTCTAGTATTGGGTCGTTCATGAACGATTCGTTCTTTTTTAACGACTCTTTAACGTGACTCAGAAGAACGAGTAGTTTCGGAGAGTGATTTATTCATTTTCTACTGCGAGCGCATGCGCAATTCATCGCAAAACCTCTGTAGGTTATGTACAGGAAACAGAATTGAACGATTCTTCGACTCTCAGTCGTTCGTTCTTTTGTCACGTGACCCATAGACGCTATGCAGTGCAATAGATTCAAAAGAACGAACGACTCAGATTGGAAGAAATGAGAGGTAAACTACTCATTCTGTTTATTATATTAAATCTTTATTACAGGCTCTAGGCCCAATAACAGGACATACAACATATACAGGGGGAAAAAAAAAAAAGTTACATAAACATATAAAAAATACACCCTTTTTCACAAGAGTCTTAAAAGGCACTCATACCAATGCTTCCATAGATGTGATTGATATCGGAC
>JAOTRS010000033.1:9391093-9402543 GCA_028565755.1 Dinotopterus cunningtoni
TACATGTAAACCTGTTTTAAGAGACTCATTAAGCAATATTAGCAACCTTTAAAATGGCATAATAGGGGCACTTTAAGGACCAGGATTAAAACATTATCAGGAAAAAGGTTCAACAATCAACAGCGCTCGTTACAGAGAGACGCTTATTGAAGAGCAGGAGACTAAACTTCGGATTAAACACAGATGATTGATATACAAGCGGGCTGTGATCTGGCATGACGACGCACACTACTGACAAAAACTTTGTTTTGAGGTGTTAAATCATCCTCCCTATAGTCCTGATCTCACTCTATCAGACTTTCACCTGTCTGGTCGCCTGAAAGCAGCCCTACGTGGACGAAGAATGACTTCCGATGAAGAAGTGAAGACAGCTGTACATTCGTGGCTCGCGGCTCAGCCGAAAACATTTTTTAATGAGGGGACACGAGAGCTTATTGACAGATGGACAAAGTGTATTGAAAAGCAAAAAGATCATGTCGAAAAATGATGTATTTGTCTTCTAACTAAAATAAATTATATTTATTTATTTTTAAAAAATCTGTTTGGGGTAATTATGAAAAAATGTGATCGCAATACAAATTAGAGTGACACCTAGGCGTAGCGATAAAATCATATCGATACAAGATCATCGCGGTGACCGCTTAACATTGTGTTTTGTTCTCAGGAGAAGTACGGTATCGAGCCCACTATGGTCGTTCATGGAGTGAAGATGCTGTACGTCCCCATCATGCCTGGCCACAGCAAGAGACTTAAACTAACGTAAGGCGTCGCTACCAAACAGATCCTGTTCTCCACTAGGAAATGTCACAGTTTGAACTTCTCTCTCTCTCTCTCTCTCTCTCTCTCTCTGTTCTTGGTGTAGTATGCAGAAGCTGATCAAGCCTTCAGCAGACAGGAAGTACGTCGACCTCACTGTGTCTTTTGCACCAGAGACGGACGGGGACGAGGATCTGCCCGGCCCTCCTGTCCGCTATTACTTTAAACAAGAGAGTGGCGAGAAAGCCTGACGCGCACACACACACACACAGCTAACACACTCTCCCTTATCTTCCCTTGTGGACCACTAGTGGAGTAGCACTTGATCAACCTGTACATAGTAAAACTTTTTTTTTTTTTTTTTTGGTTTGTTTTGTTTTCTACGGGTTCGTAATTTTATTGCATAGCTACGTCTGTGCCGATGCCTTAAGAAATATTGTGCGTCGATGATGATGATGATGGAGGTAATTATTATATATTATTAAGGGAAAACCCTGTTTACACTCCTAACTTAAGGCTTTTATTTTATTAGCACAGATACCAAGAGAGAGAGGAGCCGCAAGAATCGATCGCTTCCTAATGCAAACCGTTTCCCCCCTTTTTTTTTTTTTTTTTGGACCCAGATCAAGACGGCGTGCGATACACAACTTAACCAGCTCTATTTATTTCCACGTCCCCGCGATTAGCCTTTAAAATATGAACATGCTTAACAACGAGATCAAAGCAGATGTTACCCGGTTACCCGCACGGACTCTCCAGAGGCACCAGATCGAGCGAGCACACTGAATAAATCATCACACAGCGTCCGAGTCGTAACGCGCGCCCTGCAGCACTGTGAGTGGTGTGTATTCCTGGTCGATCAGTACGCTTTCATCCCGTTTCTCACGCATCGAAAAAAAAAGACTTTGGACGACTCGCCCGGATTTTCTAGCCTGCTGTGATTTTCTTTATTTTTTTTACGATGTAGCACACAGCCCTGAGTAAGAAGCGAGAAAGAGTGAGATCGTGTTTGTGTGTGCGCGCGCGCGTGTTCTCGTTCGCTTCCGTCGTCTTTAACATGTAACCATGATGTCCTCCGTATTCGTGACTAAAATGATGTCAAACATTTCACAGCTTACAAAACAAAACAAGAATTAGTAGGTAAGAGAAGTACGATCGTACACAACATGTCTGTGTCTGGAGTGTTCAGTTGAAGGTCTAATCCGAAATAAACTTTTCAGCCATGGTACAACATGGTGGTGAGTGTTTTTTTTGTTTGTTTTTTTTTAGAAAATATTGTATAAATAACAAGTAATCCCTTCAAATTCAACTTCTCACATGTTCTGATGATGCTTTTCTGCGTAACACATTTGTAAAGAGTTTGCTGTCAGCTTAAACATGTGTGTTAATAGCGTCATACTGTATAAAGTCTTTGTTGCTACAACACATTTGCACATCTTTTATATGTCGGTGGTGTTGAAGCGCATTGATGTTCAAAGCATGCTAAAAATAGTACTCTTCAAACACTTTGAGTGTGTGTGTGTGCGTGTGTTACTGCAGCATGCAGTGCCGTGAACACCGAGCCTGCCTTTAGGTCTCCATGGCTCGACCTCGCCTCAGCAGACACAGAGTCGTGTTCTCTGATCAGACCCGTGTATGAGCGAGTGTATGACTTCCTCCTCCTCCTATTGACCTCCCTGGTCGCCTTGGAAACAAGGCCACTTATATCCACACAGCATCTGAATTATATGTCAAACTCAACCTTAAGACCCAAGGTGTTTCATCACACGCTGCAGAGCATTAGCAACATGTCATTGAAGTTCTCCAGCAGGGGGCAGCACAGGGTTTGCAAACTTTAACCTCAAACTTAACGAAGTTGAAGTCTTAGAGTCGAACATAAACACTTCAGTCAACGTCTCGCTTCTTTGTTTTCCTTTTCCTTCATTACACATCACAAACATATCATTTACTTTCTTTCTCTATCCCTCTTCCCTGCTTTTTTGTTGCTTTTACAGTTCTGTTTTGTCCTTCATTTTCACTCATAATTTCTTTTGTTCTCCTTTTCTATATTCATTTTTTTCAATGTACACTTTTTCTTTGTTTTAAACCATTTTTTGTGTACTTAGTTTTTTTTTCTTACATTCATTTTCTTTTTAACCTGTCTCTTTCAACCTGTCTTTGTCGTTCTTCTTTATTTCATTAATTTTCTTATTTTCCTCTTTCCTTTCATTCTTTCTTTGTCATTCTTAACCCTTTTTTATTTAATTTTTGGTTCAATTTCTCACATAACCTGTCTTTCTTTCTTTCTTTATTCCTTTATTTATTTAATTTCTCTTATTTTATTGCTTTCTTTTTGTCATTTTGTTTTTATTTCTTTCTTTAATGTAACTTTTTTTATTGCTTTAATTCATTTATTGTCTTTTCCTCCTTTTTTTCCTTTGCCATTTCTGTCCTTTTGTTTCTTTTTTTCTTTCATTAATTTTTCCCCCTTCCCTTCTTTTCTCCCCCTTTTTTCGTTCTTTATTGTACCAATCCCTTGGCTCTCTCTGATCATTAGTTAAACAAGTTCAGCACATGAATATCATGACATCATCTAGCCTCATTTCTAATAAAACATCAAACTGTTTTCTCTCACAGAAACCCACAGTCTATAAACAAAACATTTCAAAGGATTTGTACAAAACAAGTCGTTTATCGCTTCAGAACAGTGGTATTGATTCTCCTGTTAGCGGTTGTATGCGGCATCGATTACACTGTACGACCGACTCGGCCTACACAACACCACACGTCTCCGTCAGTAATCATTTCCTGTGACATGAGGGCCCTGGGTGATGCTTCTCACGTATTTAACTACAGCACATAATCATAAGGAAAGAGGAATCCCAAGAAAGACACGCCCACTCAGAGATCGACTCTCATTCCCAAATATGGACGTGTCTGGAGTCTGCAGAGTTCCAGTTTCTGCATGAAGCTCTTCTGGGGTTGTGTTAAAGTGGAGAATTTAGTATGATGTGAGTGTGTTGGTGTCTCTGTGGAAGAGAGTGCTGGATCGTGCTTCTGGCAGCCTTCCTTCTCAGACCTTCACTAAAGACAGACAGACAGAAAGAGACAGAGAGAGGGCAAATGTTTGGTTCTGACGCCGACACTGGAATATTCAGCTGTCTGCTTTTGGATTGTCTACAGGTGGCACATCAACCGGCAGGAAAAAAAAACAGTTCAGCAGATCCGACTGCAAGCTACGTCGATCCTGAACAAAAGAAAAATAAAATACACTGGTTTTAATACGCGATCAGCTTCCTGTACAGCTTAGTCTGTTAAAATCACACTGCAAGGAAAGGAAAATAATTCTGAGCACAAATAATGACAAATGCAAAATTACAGTGCAGGAATTCAGTTAAGCCCTCAGTGTGAACTGAACTTAGCCTGGGACAGACTAGGGTCAGGGGTCACACACGCACGCACACACACATACACAAAGTCCTAGCCCTGACCCCCGGCTGTGAGCAGCTCAGAGTTAAAAGTTACAAAGGAGCACAGATGGTTAATGATATCACCCCCTCCTCTACAGGAACAGACGTGGCCCGGCTCGATTTCAAACACACACACACACTTAATCCTGACTCACATTTTATTCATTTAGTTTGCTTCCTCACCAGACTGAGAGGCCTGAAATGCTCTGTACTGTAACACTACCAAAAAAAGCTAGACATTCTGACTTTTTTTCCCCCTCCAAACTTTATCAGTATTTAAACCTTTGCCGGAGCAGCTGAACTCGTGACTGATTAGTCATATAAATTAAAATAATAAACAGGGAATAGTACTTTAAAGAGCTTTATGTTTGCTATAGACTAACACTTCAGCACATTTACTCTGTTTATTTTTTTTGCCTTTGCCTCAGCCAAGTTTTCGGGTGTGTCTCAAATCAATATCCAGTTCCTTCAGTCATGAACCGCTCTATAATATAAACACTATAGGAACACTTAAACCATGCTGTTCAAGTTAAACATGGACTTAACTGTTTGAACAGTATACTATATCAGGATATGGGTGTTTGGGTTAAAAAGTGAACTAGAGGAAGATTTGACACTATGGACTGGATTACTATCGCTGGATGATTTAGTTTGTGGGTGTAATAATATGGTAAGAAATACTCTTTAGTAATGTTTTAAAATCCAGACAATGGCACTAACTGGATTCAAGTGTTTACATGCACTTAAGTAATCTGATTACTACGAATGTCCTGGTTTAGCTCGGTCAGTCAGTAAGAGGTACTGTAGAGCTACAATCATTTATAAAACACACCATTTCTAAACACAGGAGGGCCCTAAATAATGCATCCATAGATGGAATTATATATATTTGATAACTTCAAAATTGGGCTGCAGAATTTGACTTAAAATAAATTACATTGCGATTATTAAGATTTAAATTGTGATATGTAACTATTAAATGTTTAAATTTTGTATTTTATCTAACACACATTAAGGACTAATGATCTCATTAAGAGAATATTCACCAATATTTTTTTATGAATTTAAAATTATTATAATAAAAAACATTATACAAATACTTAAATGCTTTAAGTCACATCAATTAAGTGTTATTTACAGTGTATATGGCTTTTAACAGTGATCATTGTCACTAAGCAACTTTACAGAATCAAAACTAAGGAATAGAGTTTAAAAAGTATTATGAAATATTTATAAATTACAGTAATTAGCAAGCCGAGGGCGATGGTGATGAGCAAAAACTCCCTGAGATGGCAATAGGAAGAAACCTTGAGAGAAACCAGACTCAACTGGGAAGCCATCTTTATTTGTTAGTGATAATGGAAAGCAGGGATTGATTATTGACAAACTCTACATACTGTAAATTCTAGACAAATCTATAAGTGAATAATATAAATTAATTATTTATATACCTGTGCATAAATAATCATACAGGTCTATAGTGCAATTTTGATTTTTATGTAATTAATTGTGCAGCACTAATTTAAAAACATAGAACAAGACCTACAGTACCACTGGACGTTTTTTCTTTGGGGTCATGTAAATCTATTAAAATCAGCCCAGAAAAATTCTTTTGGATTAAAGGAGGAAATCATCTTCTTCATGTAACACATGCAGTATTATCATATATTAAGAAATGTCCAACATTCTTGTGTTTAGCGTAGTGCGATACAATCAGAGGCCTGAGCATTTGCTGCAACTTATAATTTTAATTACACAACCGAACGAAAAGTTATTTTATTTAAGGCTTGGGCTGCAACTTGGTGCCCACGACTGTGCATCACAGCCATGCTATATCAAGCAGTACAGCAATCCCTCTCGTGTGATATTGCTTAAATAAATGCTTAGGTAATGTTTGGGTCACACTGCATAAGGGAAAACTATTACTTTGCATCAAAAAGATGTAGAAGATCAGTAACAGTATTGAGTTGATTATCAGAATATCAAGACTCAGCCCAAAGCTATATTGTACATTGCTAGACCTAAGAAGAAATAAATACATACAATATATGGACAAAATGTATTTGGCCAAACCTGTTAATTATTGAATTTTAATCAGGCCCCTTATCCCCAGTGAAGGGCGATCTTAATGCTTCCGCATATCAAGACATCTTGGATAATGTTTTGGTTTCAACTTTGTGGCAACAGTTTGGGGAAAGCCGTTTTGTTTTTTAATCCCAACATGACCGTGCCCCAGTGCATAAAGCATGGACTAGGAAGACATGGTTTGATGAGCTCTGTGTGGAAGAACTTGACTGGCCTGAACACAGAGCTCTGTGCACCTTTGGGATGAACTTGAACGGAGATTGAGCGCAGGCCTTCTCGTCCAACATCAGTGCCTGATCTCATACATGCTCTACAGGCACAAATTTTCACGAAACACTCCAAAATCTTGTGGACGGCCTTCCTAGAAGAGTGGAAGCTGTTATGGCTGCAAAAGGGGACCAACTACATATTGAAGTATATGTATTTGGGTACAATTGTCCATATATATAAATTGAGGTTTGGCCAAATGCTTTTGTCCATATTTTCCCCCCTCACAGGAAAACACCAGGTCGGATTGAGACACACCCCTCGCTCTCTCGCGCGCGCTCTCTCTTTCTCTAACGTGAGAAAAAAAACGCCACGGGAGAATGAGAGCTTCCTGTTGGCTCGCGCCCTGATTGGCGCGCGCTCTCCCTGCGCGACATCTGGAAGGGAGGAGAGACAGAAAAGGAGAGAGAGAGAGTGAGAGAGAAACGAAGAGTGAGAGAGAGAAACGTTGAGCTGGAACTCGGGACGAGGAAAAAGAAAAAAGGATAAACGAGTGTTCCTGACTTGTCAGGTATGCAAAGTGATCGGGTTAGGGGTTTATTTCTGAACACGGAGGAGCGGTTTAACGGTTAATAACGGAAACTTCTGGAAAGATTGTCGCCCTTGAGAGCTACAGAGCGAGCGCGAGCTGCGTGTGCGTGCCTGAACTAGCGAGCCCCCTCAGCGGCTTCGGTTATTTCAGTCTTCATGGCGACGGTTTATCTGATTAGCATCATGCTAATATAACAATTTTTTAAAATAGTTTTATTTTTATATGAAGGAATAATGAGTTAAATAGTGCTTGTATCTGCGCTGAAGCGGTTAGCCCCCTCCTCAGGACAAGCTGGGCCGTCAATACAGCACAGAATAGGTATTTATATGTAAATATCATTATATATATTATAGGTGTATTAAACGGGTGGGTTTTGTGTTTTCTTGGGAATGATTCGCGTTATCAATGCACGTGCGTGTGAGGTGTTTGGGATGAGATCTAACCCCAGAGATAAGGGCTTGTTTTTAACGCGGCACCGCCATGACAGATATATTTATAGCAAAGCTTGCTCGACTTTGGTTTTTATCATTTCTAAAACACTTCTCCTTCTGCTTTAATGTACCTGCGGATGTGTTTGCGCCCGTGTTTTAACCTTATTTCACCCCGTGTTTACGTGAGAGCTGGGAATGTCGGTGTCTCAACCAGAGCTCGATCCTGATTGGCTGAGCTCCAATTCAGCGCTGATTAATATTCATGAGGCGATAAAGCACGCACGTGTGAATAGCTTGACCATGACCACAGTGACGTAGGAATGTGTGTGTGTATGGTGGGGTATATATTCAAATCAATCCTAGTAAACTAGCTTTATTTATCTATAAAGCCCCTGCTACACTTATCACTAGTGCTTAGTGGATACCATCAACGTGCAAAGTCGTGATCGGACGTCGGAAACACTGGCCTCCCAAGAACTCCCAAACTTGTACAGAAGGCTTGTTGCGAGGTTTCGACTGAATGGGGGTTGTGGCAATCCTGTAATGTGCAAGTAGTGTTGGTGAATGATGGTCTGTACAGTTCCCACAGAGGGATGTATCTCTTATAAAAAGATCTGTCTGTCAATTTCCAAGGGTAATTTTTTTCAACTCACTAAGTGTTCAACTTCACCGAGTTCCGAGCCACCTCGGGTGGGATAGTTGTTCAAACGTTTTACTGCGGCTATGAGTATCATCAGGTGCCGTATTGATTAGCACTGTCGCCTCGCACCTCTATAGTCTGGGTTCGATTCCCGCCTCGGGTCTGTGGGCCTGGATTAAGCACGCTCTCCTCATGCTTTGAGGGTTTTTCCCTCACAGTCCAAACATGCAAGTCATGCAGATCAGGCAAACTGGCTTTCCCAAATTGCAAATAGTGTGTGAATGAGTATATATATGTATGTCCTGTGATGGATTATCACCCCATCCAGGGTGCCTCGTGCACTATGTCTCCTGGGATAGGCTCCAGGCCCCCCGGGATCCTGTATACATGATAAATTGGTATAGATAGTGAGTGAGTGAGTGAGTAAGAGTCTCATCACCGTACTCCTTCATTCACAAGAAACAGTTGAACTTGAAAACGCCCGTCATACATATGTAACCTCAAACATGGCTGTGTGTCACCATGTAATGTTCAGGTTAAAATGCTGTTTCATTATGACTTGTAAGCAATCTGAGCAGCTTGATGAGCTGTAAATCAGTCTGGGAGTCTTTTTCCTAAATCGTACCGCTCCGGCACTGAGGAAATAAATGGGAAATAATGCAAATACTCAACCGTTAACAGTTTACCACTTCACCGCTGAGATCATCAGTGGTTATGGCCTACCATGAAAAACATTGTGCTTAGTAAAACAGAAAAAGGATCACATCACGGTTTGATGAGGTAAAATTTTGGCCACGCGACAGAAAGTTTGCTCAGCACTGATAAATTCTTTAACCATTGTAAATGCAAATGGATTACACACATGGGGCAGCATTGTGAAACGCCGGATGAATTCTTTTTGGCGCAGAACAAGAAAAATAACATCTGCATCTAAGAAAAAGTCTCTGCTTGGGTTGGGGTTTTGCTTTGGGAAGCTGAAATGAAAGCTTTTATGTCCTGCAGGACATTCAGGTGTTAAAGACTTGTAAAAAAAAAAAAAAAAAAAAAGTCTTGGTGGGCACTTTCCTTATGAGTTCTTGGCAGTTTTGTTAAATGTGTCGGTTTTCTTGGCACGGCGCTGAATTGTAAGCATAGTCCACAAATCTTCAATATAGGTTTGAGGTTCCAAAAGCTTCACTGTATTTTGATTTATCTGTTCCTTACCCGGCTTTGATGTGTATTTGTATTCACTGTTCTGTTAGGACACTAACTGTCAAGCTGATCATTTGAGGTTCTTCTTCAAAGCAGAGCATCCCCAAAGCATAATGCTGCTACCATCACCATGCTTCACAGTTGTTACAGCATTCCCAGGATTTAAAAGTAGCTCGGTTTCAAACCTTCCCCCAAAACGCTTTTTCTTTGTCCGTGTGGTCAGATGCAAACTTTAGTCAAGCTCGCAGGTGCGGATTTTGAAGCAGGAGCGTCTTCCTTGGACGGCAGTCTTTTGGTCATGGGGATGAATGTAGACAGGCAGGACATTTACGTGATGTTATGTTAGTTTTAACATAAACACATTAATCAGACAGAAATAGTAATAAGTCAAACTTCTCATGGTCGGATTTGCACACTCGGATAATGCACTTAATACTTGAGCGTGTACCTCAATCACACACATCAGCCTAGTCACTTTGAGCATGTTCCACAGTTCCCACCACCTTTGACCAGGAATTTGAACAAAATGCATTAACTGGGGCGGAACATTGGTTTAGTTGTTAGCAATGTCGTCTTGCACCTCCAGGGTCCGCGTTCGATTTCTGCCTCTGTGTGTTTGAATGTTCTCCTCGTGAACATTCAAAAGTCATGCACATTAGGCTAATTGGTTTACTCCAAACCAATGATGACGCTAACAATAAGGCTGTGTCGCCTGCCTCCGTTCACGTAACACCATAACCACAAAAGATGGCATTCCTTTTTCTCATTTGCACCTGAAGTAAAGCTTATAGCACAAATGAAATGTGCAGCACTGTAAAATTTTCCATGTTTCACCGCTCAAGATGAAAGGGGGAACATCGCTACTTGCTGTAGCGGAGTCAAGCGTGCTGCAGGCAATAAATCAACACCCCTGACACTTGTATCCTGGAACAAGGACAGCGGTCTATAACCGTAGCTCAACTTGACTGTGGTTTGCGTTCAGTGCAGACCTGTGCCTCGGCGGTTCCTTGTTTGTTCCTGACTATCAGAAGCGTCTGATTCTCCTTCAGCAGAGGGTGAAAGTTTGGATCTTCTTCCAGACCTTCGCAGATTGGTTCGACCTCCCAGTAACTTCAACATCGATTCATCGGGTTACAGTTAATTACTAAATCGTAAGAAATCATGTTTATATTGATTGTCATGTTTCACCCAATACAAACAAACTTGATTACAAAGAACTATAAGTAGATCCACTGAACCACTGAACGCACTGGCTCACGTGCCACTTCAGGCGCTGATCTAAACTCCTCCTGATGGGAGAGTCATACATACAGGGAGCATTTAATACCGGCCTACACGTCCTGCCCTCCTTTTCCTATTTACTTCGTTTACTTTTCTCTGCGTTCCTCTATCCTATTTTAGCTTGGGGACATGATGTCATTGCTAACAGTGGCAATGACCTCTAAAGTTATGCTGTGTCTGTGTGCGCGCGTGTGTGTGTGTGTGTTCCAGGATTCATAGCACTGAGCCCCCTGTCTCGCAGTTTAAGGGTCTGGAGTTGCTGACTTGGGGGAAAAAGTGAGTCAGAGGGAGAGAGACAGGGAGAGAGAGAGCGAGAGAGAGAGGGAGGAGTAATGGAGACTGCAGTGTTTTAATGAAAAAAAAAAAATGCTGTACTGATAGTTAATCTGTTACTCACATATTATTAAATATTAATGACCACACACACACATACACACACACGTGTAGGTACAGTATTTGTGCAATGTTTACATGACAGTCACGTCTCACATGTCTTCTCACTGATTCCGCATTCCGGCTCTGTACACTTCCCATACAGAGGGGTGTACATACTTGTGCTCAGTAGTGGCCTAATGGATAAGAGGAGGAGCGTGTAGGGTGACAAACCGTGTTGTTGTGTGTGTGTGACTGTCAGTTGATCAGCTCATCTGATCAACTGCTGCTTCTGGCTTGATGGTGAAACTGCTGTTTCATCCCTGTGTGTGTGTGTGTGTGTGTGTGTGTGTGTGTGTGTGTGTGTGAGAGAGAGAGAGAGAGAGAGCGAGTGTGCTTTCAGTTTTTCTCTGGAATAACAATAGGAGAACTGTAATTCTTTACAG